>JAEIHY010015875.1:0-12316 GCA_018904565.1 Drosophila tsacasi | reverse complement strand
GGCTTCGTGCAAAGATTAAAACAGTTTGATTGAGACAAAGGGAAAACACAAAGCGGAACGAAATGGAATGATCGAAAGAAACTATGAAATGTGCGCATTAGGGTGGACCACTGTGGAACCCTAAATCACAGCTGGCATCATTGGAGCGGAGCTGTTCCTTAAACCAAAGCTTTTGAGATGTGTTGTGGTTAGCTTCCTTACCCTTACACTTTTTTCATTGTAGGAACTTGATCTTATTTTCATCATATGACGTTAAACTCTGGTTCTATGCTATGATCTCACAGTTTAAATTTCACCATGTTCGTTAATACTTTTGTCTTTGTTTTGTCAAGATATTAAAAATGACTCGACACACTGTGTAGTATTTCGTTCGTAGCGGGCAAACTCGTTATAAGGGGTTCGAACTTCGAAGTCATAAGACCCTTGGGGTATTGCTTGTGTATGTATCAAACAAATGTACTGCAATAATTAATATACACAATTTGTTCTAATCAGGGTCCACCCCAATTGCCTACCAGGAGAGCGAAATGAGAGAATGTATTGCTGCAGTGCATGTGTGTGTGTGTACTATAGATCAATTTGTTTATTTACTCTCTTTGCTTTCTATTTGCAGTTGACAACAGAGCGAAAGAGCGGCGAAAGCGGAGAAAAAGAGGCGACCGATTCGATTCCAGACGCAGTGTCTCCGGGAGAGCTAGAACAGTGAAAGCTAAGGAAGAGCGGGAGCAAGACTGCCAACCAACCAACCTCCTCCCCCCCCAAATAGACAAACACACACACCCACTGCCAGCCCCCTGCCCACCAGTGTGGAGGCACTGCATTATTGGCAGCAGCTGTGGTAGCAGCTAGAGAGGAGCGATTCAGGTGCCAACCGCCCAGCAACCGCCGCCGCATCATGTCCGCGGACTCGCCACGCCGCCATCCCACCGGCGTGGTCGGATCCGGCCATGGATCGGGCTCTTCCGTCTCCGGATCGGGTTCTGGTTCCAGTCACGGTCATGTCTCCGGTTCCGGCTCGCGAACGGGTACGCTGCCCGCCATTGTGCCGCCGCAGACAGTTTCGGATCGCTCTATTCTGGACTCCGCCATTGGTTTCATCAACGATGTGACCTTGGCCAATCAGCCGGCGCAGGATCCCAAGGACACCATCACCTGGGCGCGATTCGAGACATGTGCGGATGTCAGCGATCCACGATTCGGCGACGATTGGGAGCTAGAGGGGAACGCGGCTCCACCGCTGCTCCTGATCCTCGGCTACGGACTGGGCGTCCAAGTGTGGGCCATACCCGCGAACGGTGAGGCCGTGGAGGTGCTATCGTGGCGTCACGGTGTCGTCACTGCCCTGCGGGTGCTGCCCACGCCGGCGACGGCAGCAGCTCTGGACGAGAACGGTCGAGCAGATGAGCCCATTGATGCATTCGCCGAGAAGCGTCCCCTGGTGGCTCTTGTCGATGGTGGCAGTGCAGCGGCCAGTGGCCTTCTTGCGGGAAATTCGGGCATGGGCGGCGGCGGCGGAATCAACACAATGGGTGGCTCCGGCGGCATTGGAGGCGGCGGAAGCGGCGCTGTTTCGGCAGCTGCCCAATTTAGTGCCGTCAACTTTCTGTCGCTGAAAACGGGCGTCCAGGTGAAGACGATCAAGTTCAAGAACGCCGTGCTGGACATCCAGGCGAATAGGTCGGCGGTGGTCATTACCTTCCACGAACGGATAGCCGTCTTCGACGCCAGGACACTGGAGGACCGCCTAACCATCACCACCTGCTATCCCAGTCCGGGGTGAGTCGGGACATCCTTGGGAAACTTCCCAAGAAACAATACTAATTTGTTGTGTTTCCTATTTGCAGGATTAACCCCAATCCCATTGCGCTTGGCCCACGCTGGCTGGCCTATGCGGAGCACAAGCTGTTGCACTCCAAGCGCAGCGGCGGCGGATGCGACGGCGAGGGCGTGCCCAGCTATACGGCAACAGTGCTCAATGCGGCCAAGTCACTGGGCAAGGGGTTGCGCGAGCTGGGCGAGCAGGTGGCCGCCGGACTGACCGGCACCACCGCCGGCAGCGGCGCCAGCTCCAAGAGCAGCAGCTTCGATTCAGCCAGCGGCGGTCCGGATGCCAAGCAGTCGGGCGTTGTTACCATCATCGATGTGAAGGTGAGTTTCTTGGACCCATTGAACCCACTGTTTGATCTTTAATGGATAATCGTGTCTGTAGCATCCGGTGAAGGACTACAGCCCCACGTCGGGCACACCGCTGAGCGCAACAGGCGGCTCACAGGCCGCCGGTGATCCGATTGTCGCTCACTTTGTGGCCCACAGCGAGGCACTGGTGGCCATGGAGTTTGACAGCTCGGGCATGCTGCTGCTCACTGCCGATCGGCGTGGCCATGACTTCCATGTGTTCCGCGTCCAACCGCATCCAGTGGGTCCCAGCCTGGCCGCCGTACACCATCTGTACGTGCTGCATCGGGGCGATACCAGCGCCAAAGTGCAGCACATCGCCTTCTCGCTGGACTCGCGCTGGGTGGCCGTTTCCACGCTGCGCGGCACCACGCACGTCTTCCCCATAACGCCCTACGGCGGCGCCATGGGCGTGCGGACGCACACCTCGCTGCATGTGGTGAACAAGCTGTCGCGGTTCCATAGGAGTGCGGGCCTGGGAGCGGATGGTCGCTCCAGCTCACCGATTTCGCACTCGGAGAGCACGACGTTCGTGCAGTCGCTGCAGCCGTACCATAATCCCACATTGCCGCCGTATCCACGGCCGGCTGTGGTGCAGCCACTGGCCCAGCTACGACAGCCCTTCACATTGGGTTCGCCGCCAGGATCGGCGGGCTTGGGCTCGGGCGTTGGAGGAGGCGGCATCGGCGGCGGCGGTGGTGGGATTAATTCTGGCATAAATTCTGGCGTTCATGGAGGCGTTGCTGGCGGAAGCAGCAGCAGGCAGCGGCAGCGTCTCTCCTCGCTGTCGGATGACAGCGGTAAGCCGCTGAGCGTTTGCTCCATCTTTGCCAAGTCAAGATCTTGGCTACTGGAGCCACCGATGGCGACACGAGAGCAGCCGCATCGCGTCCAGCGCAAAGCGGTCGACTCGCTCTTCGTAATGGCCGGCCACGGGGCGCTCATCCAGTACGATCTGGACACGAAGCTGGCCTCAAGTGAGTTGATTAAAGCATCTTAATTCATTATCATCACCGTTAAATATTCATTTCATATTTTTTTGTTTATTTTACATTACAGATGTTGCCAAAGAGAAGATATGTGATGACACGCCCATCGAGCTGGAGGTGGAGGCCCGCGCCCAGTGGAATCTGGGGCGGCGCAAGGATGGATCTCAAGAAATCATACCACCGCTGGGGCTGGACAATTGGCTGATCAAGGATCGCCATGCCAGCCTGCTGCTGGACAGCGCCCATCAATTCGACGAGCCGGACGAGCGGGCCGAGAGCTGGCTGGCCCAGGTGGAGATAATAACGCACGCGGGTCCCCATCGCCGTTTGTGGATGGGGCCGCAGTTTGTCTTCAAGAACTACAACACGCCCAGCGGGTAAGGAATGCGATTTTAATGGGATATTTATCAGGATCTAAACTCTTTCAAACATATATGTATGTTTCCCTCAGTTCCAATCTAAACCATGTGGATGCCGAGGCAGTGGAGATTGGCGTCACCAAGACCTCGACCACCACTCTGCCCTCGACGGCAGCCAATGCTGCGGCATTGGCACCGGGCTCGCTGGGCGTGGGCGGAGCCAAGGATCGCTCCAGTCCGTTGAATATGCCGTTGAGTGCTGCCACCTCGGTGGGAGCAGCCGGCATCGGGGGCTCGGCGGCGATCTCGGGTCGCAGTGGGACCGGAGTGCCAGTGCTCATCGAATCGGGATCGTACAGTAAGTCAAATGCCAAATGGTTTTGGAACTTCAAACTCTAAACAGCATTAATTATTACCCATAATAGGCAGCATAGAGCAGAGTCCCAAGCTGATGGATCGCTTCCGGCATGGCCACTTGGACTCGGACTACGGGCATGGGGACACGCGTCTCAAGGAGGATCTGGCGGATGCCATGCGTGAATCGCCTTCGACGGCGGCGGCACGGCGTGAGACATCGGGTAAGTGGACTATTCAAAGCCAATCCAGTCCAAGCTCCCTCCTCAATATCGCATGTTGTGCAAGGCCATTTGAATGCTAACTAGCCTCCGGTGAGGATGTTCTCTGGTTGGGGTTGGAGCGCAGAGCTCACAGAAAGACCCCAGCAGAGAGTCGTTAAAAACAAAGACATTTTAATAATAACATGCTTAACGCCCAGACATCTGGCCAAATATGGAAGATCAAGATGTAGAATCAGCATTTTGCTCTCTCTGAGAGCTCTGAGAACCTGGAGTCAGCATTGGAGCCAGCGTAATAAAATCCTTATGGCGTTAATCATTTATTAATTAAAAGGTCTTTGGTTAGCCGGTAACTTCGATGTCTTCACAATTATCTTTTTTTTTATGAATTGTTTACTATCTTTAATACATTTGTTTATCGCTTTTATTTTATTTGGATTATTTTTAGTCTTACTTTGTGTGTTTATTTTTGTTTTTGTTTTGGAAACACATATACATACAATACAAAAACATATATACTTCTTATGTTGTTTAAGTTCGAACGCGCTTTCAAAACGAAAATGTTTAATTCCAAATAATTTTGGTGAAAAGAATGAAAAGGCTATATTTTAATGTTGATTATGAAACACCACGAAATTGGCATTGGTTGTTGGTTAATGATGATGAAATATGATATGATACTGATGATGATGATGATGATGTAATATCCATCAATTTCCCTCCTCTCACTTTCACTTTTGCATGATTCTTTTCATAACTCTCCATTTCTCTACCATTTCACTTTCCCCACTTTGTGTGTGTGTGCGCGTGTGTAATTGTGGTTTAAAGCCTGGTGGTGTGTTGGTGTTTTTCAACTTTCAGTTGTTGTTGAACTTTTCTTCCTTGTTTTTTTTTTTTCATCGCTTAAGCAAAAACTTAACAACAACATTTTCTTTGGTGTTTTTTGTCCAGCCCAATAAATTGTGATCTATTTCTATTTTAATGCAACTAAATTTAAGCTAACAACATTTTTGACACAGCAAATATCCCTTTTAACAAGAAAAAATGCAAGAAATAACCCTTACTTACGAAGTTCCCCCAAATTAAATTCTTCTTCACCACCACAGCTCGCTTTTTCAACATTATCTTAGGAATTTCATCGGGTTAATCTAAAATTGATCTTGACCTCTAGCCTGTTTTACCTGTAGAAGGTTTTTTCACCATGATTTACCTTCGGCTTACACTGCTCACCATCCCCTACTCTATTTCACCAGACGCTTATACTCTTTTCACCACACTTCCTTGGAATAAGGAATCCAATTATTGATGATCCAACGCTGGAAGAGAGAGCGACTCTCTTCTCTTTGCTATCCACTTTACCCCCGCTTCACTCTCTTTCTACGGGTTCTTTTCCATGTTTGTTCCCTGTCTCTTGTGATTTGCGTTGCATACTTTTTTAATTTACAAATAATCAAAAACAAAAACAATTCTGCGATCAAGTATCATTGCACGTGCGAGTGAGATATCCTTTCTTGAGTGTCTGAGGGCGAGTGAGATGGTGAGATGGGAGAGCGAACGAGAGCAAGAGAGAAAGATTGAGCGAGAAACAGAGAGAGAGAGAGAGAGAACGATTGAGAGGAAAGAGCACATTAATCTACATGAATCTTCTAATAAAAAGCCAAAGCCATTCAAATTTCGAGAACGCTATTCAAATTCAAAATATATTCACAAATATACAAATTCTCCAGTTTCTTACGTTTATTTCCTAAACAAAGAATAATAATTGCAATAGAAATACAAATGAAAACATCGTGCCTTGTCACGCTATTTTCTTAACTTTAATTTCTTTTCGTTAATATTTTTCACACTAAAAAAAAGCAAAGAGTTCTAAAAGTATCGTTTTCGTTTTTACAAATTTTATTTATTTATTTTCTGTTCCACGTTCGATTATTTCTTTTATTTGTTTTGAGTGTATTCCGCTTCCTTTTCGATCGATCAACTGCAAAAGAACGTAGTTTTTTTTTCATATAATTAATAATAATATTGAAAAAATACAGAGGGAGAGAGAGAGAGAGAAAAAAAACAATAAAAACAAAGGATAACAAAAATCAAATGTATTGCCGAACGAAAAATTAAACATTTTCGAATTTCGAGTCCAACAAATTCGCTCTTGGCTTTTTGTTTTTTGTTTCCTGTACGAGAACCAAAGTCGAAAAAATGATAAAAACAAAAAAAAAACAAACAAAAAAATGCGCTTTTCTCATAATTTGTTTTCTCTTCTTCTTCTATTTCTCGTTTATTCTTCGCTCTGTGTTCCGTGTCCACCGCGACCGCCCACCGTTTGTTGACCGTTGACCCGTCCGCCTTCGCCTCTGTCCTCGAAGCAGATCACCAGGCTCCTTCCTGCGGAGATCCTGCTGGTGCTGGTGCTGCTGTTGCTGCAGGCTCCACTTCATCGCCGCTGGCTTCCTTGGAGGCAGCGACGACGACGACGGCGCACACAGCCACCGCCTCGACCTGTGATAATGCCTGCTATTACGATGCCCTCGCCGAGCACGAGAGCCTTAACGAGCTGGACGAGTCGGAGGATACGGAGGAGGCGACGCATCACCTGGACTCTGGATCGTCAACGATTTCCGCTCTGGCCTCTGTTTTGCCCAACATTTGCAGCTATTCGCGCGTGGAGAAAATGGTGAATCCCCTGGGAACGGTCACCGATCTCAATGCGGGCATCTCGGGCGAGCTGCAGACGGATATGCTGGACGAGGTGGTCGGGCAGCTGGCCGCCGAGGATACCGTCATCCATGAGAACTGTGACGAGGCCCTCTTCCGGCCGGTGGTGGCCATTTTTTGCAATGATCCCACCGAACGTCAAAAGCTGCTCCAGCGCAATCGGGAGGAGAGCCCAGAGCAGGCGGCGGCCAACTGCCAGCCGCCGGTGGTGCTGGCCAACAAACTGATTGTCCCTGTGATTGCCAAGGAAGTGGACGAGGTGTTGGTGCAGAAGGAGAAGCAAAAGTCGCAGAAGCAATCGCACAAGGCGCAGCAGCAGCAGCAACAGCAACAGCAACAGCAGCAGCAGCAGCAGCTACAACAGCAGCAGCAACAGCAGCAGAAGTCTCTCCGATCTTTGGCCGCTGCCGAGGACGCAGCTCAAGCCCAGAGATTCGCCGAGCTATCACATCTCAACAAGCCCAAGGGCAACAACAGCAACAACAATAAAACTGCCAATCAGAAGAGCGGAAGTTGCACCTCCGAGGACGAGGGCGCTCCAGCCATAGCCAGCGGCAAGTCATCTGCCAAGAAGACCAAGAATGGCAGCAACAACAAGCAGCCAAAGGCCAGCGGGAAGGTCACCGAGAAAGCGATTTTAGTGGAGAAGCCAAGGAGTGTAAAGCCCGAGCCAGAGCCCGAGCCAGAGCCAGAGCCAGTGCTGGACTCCGATCTGGAATCAGATCATGCCGATAGCTTGCTGGCCAACAAGCGAAGCATTGCCGCCGTGATGGTGAGCAGTGCCAGTGCCCAGGGCTTGAGCCTGCATGTAGAGATGAGTACAACAAATGTGGAGGATGAGGACGAGCAGGATGAGGACGAGCAGGAGGACGAGCAGGAGCAGGAGCAGGAGCAGGATGAGGAGGAGCAGGAGCAGGAGCAGCGGGAGAGGCAGCAAAGCAAGAGGCCGGAGAAGCCGCAGACGCAAGTTCAAGAGCTGCCGATGGGAAAACTCACTCGAACGCCGAACACTAAAGAGAAGCAAAGGTTTTCGGAGCCAGAAAAGGTTTTGAAGCCGGCAGTGGAAACGCTCTCCGAGGATCCTCTCCGAGTTACGGTAAAACTGCCCCCGAAAACGGAAGAGGCGACCACCGATGATGCCAAGAAGAAGGCGAGCGAGAGTTCCAAGAAGGCAAAACCAGAGACGGGAGGCAAGAAGCCAAAAGAAAATCTAAATCCTGACAAGAAGGTGGCTGAAACCAAGAGTCAGGAGACAAAGGAGGTGCTGCCGAGAAAGAAGAGCGAAGCTCCTGTCAAGGAAGAAATCAAAACTATAGCTCCAGTGGACAACGGAAAGAAGGAGAAGGAGGCGGTGAAGGAGAAGTGCAGTCAGGAGAAGGAGAAGGAGAAACCCGTGCCGGAAAAGGAGAAACCTGCAGAGAAGGAGAAATCTGCAGAGAAGGAAAAACCTGCAGAGAAGGAGAAACCTGCAGAAAAGGAGAAACCTGCAGAGAAGGAGAAACCTGCGGAGAAATTAAAGCTCGGTGAGAAGGTGAAACCCACAGAGAAGGAGAAGCCAAGCGAGAAATCCCTCGAGAAGGAAAAGGCCCTCGAAAGGGAAATGCCGCTGGCAAAGGCAAAGTTTGCAGAGAAGGAGAAACTCCTTGAGAAGTCCGCATCTGTCACTCCTCCTCCTCCCACTAGCTATGTGGTGAAAGTGGTGGAGGAACCACCAGCAGCAGCAGCAGCTTCATCCATCCCGAAACCAACTCCTCCGATCCCCAGTCCGTGGAAGATTGTCTCGGAGGTGACACCAACGCCCAAGCTCTGTGCTGCTCCTGTTCAGGACTTTCCTAGTCTGGGCAAGGTCGCCGGCAAGTCCAGTCCGGAGAAGAAGCGGGATGAGAAACTGCTGCCCGGCCTGGTTACGCCACCGAAAGAGGAGCCAAAGCCGACTGGAGCAGCTTCTCGCTCCTCCTCCTCCTCGGTTAAGGACAACTTCGAGGACTTTCTCAGCGGCCTGAAGCCGCTCGAGGAGCTGCCACCGCTGCCAGCCCTGGAGCCACTCGAAGTCCAGGAGGTGGTGGAGTCGTCATCGAAAAGGGATGTGGAGCCCACGCAGCTCAGTCTCATCAATTTCGAGAGTCCGCTGCAGGAGAGTGCGGTGATTCCGAGGCGGATATCGCCACCACCGCGGGGCTTTACCGAACAGAACCTGATCCTGGCTCTGTGCGGCTCCCTGCACTACGAGAACGAGCAGGAAAGGCTGAGCCGGGAGCCCGAGACGGCGGCAGAAACGGAGCTGGAGCTGCTGGTAACCGAACCAGAACCAGAACCAGAGGATCTTGAGCAAGAGCAGGAGCCGGAGGAACAGAGCTACGTACCCCTGGAAGCGATTTCATTGTCATCCCTGCACAAGTCCACCTCGACATCGAACAATTCGTCCGGTTCCGAGGAGATCGTCATCATGGAGGGCCCCGCCAAGAAGCTGAGCAAGAAGCACAAGCGCCTGAAGCAGCTCCAGCTGCAGCAGCAGCAGCGGGACCGCGAACGGGAGCCGGATGACGAGGAGCTGCGTCCGCTGATCAGCATCAGCATGTGCGATTCCCAAGTGGAGATGCAGAAGCTGGCCAAGACGCTCTCGGGCGACGATGACGAGCGTGAGAAAAAGCTAGAACTGGATCTGGAGCTGGAGCTGGGGGAGCCGGAGCAATCACTGCCCGAGGATCTGCTGCATTTTGGCAGCAGTGGTGCGGCCCTCACTGCTACAACGGACAGCGAGGGACCCGTGCCGGCCACCACATCCGATGACAATCTGACCTACGGCCAGCAATCCTCATCCGCCGGCAGTGCGGCGCCGCACAAGCTCAAGACCAAGAAGCTGGAGCACAAGATCAACCTGATTGCGGCCATAGAGGCGGCCACCTCGTCGTCCACATCCTCGGCGGAGGAGAGCAGCGTGGAGACGACGCTACACCCGGACACCACGGGCCTGGGCCTGGGCCTGGCCTTGGCCTCGAGCAGCGCTTCTGGCGTAGGAGGTATTGGCTCTGGCTTGGGTGCCAGTGGTGCTGGCAATGCCGCCTCCTCGAGCCTGACCAATGCCGAGGGCGGTGGTCTCGGTGTCGGGGTCGGTGGCAGCGGCGGCGGCGTCGCCTCGGTGGGCGTGACCAGCCCGCCGAGTGCCACAAAGAAGAAGACGAAGCGACGCAAGAGATAAGAATTAGCGATTTGTTTGCTGTGCGTCTTTAGCCTCGTAGTGCTGTGGCATCTGTACGCCGCTAATCGGGTGGCCCAATCCACCGGCGGCAGTGCACCACCCGCTGCCCATGCGCTGCAGCAGTCGTCGTCGAACCGTGTCCCAGTCTCGCTGGAGCAGCCAGGAGAGCCAGGAGAGCCGGGAGAGCCAGTGGAGCAGGCAGGACGCAGCCCAGGTTCCGATTCCCCCCAACCCAAGTCCATACAGAAGCAGAAGCAGAAACAGGAGCAGCAGCAGGAGCAGGAACAGGTTCAGCAGCGGCCGCAGGCGAACTAGGAGAGCAGCAGCAAACACAGAGAGAAAAATCAGACAGAAGAAGGAGGAACAGCAGAAGAAGATTCATATACTTTGGTGTGAAGGACCCGCCATCATCCCCGCCAGGAGCAGACAGACAATTGAGTCGACAACCACGACAGATTCTAGCTTAATTCATTTCTCAGCAGTAACCACAATGCAAAGGCAAAAAACAAAAGCAAAGAAAAACCATAAAAACCATAAAACACACAAAACAATGTGCAAAAAAAATTAATATACATAATAATATTAATAATAATAATAATAATTGTGATTTATCGAAAAGAACGGAAAGTAAAAAAGGAAATTCTAGTTGTAATGCATCATTTAAATTGAGGAAAACAAAAGGAAAACGACAAAAAACAAAACAAAAGCGTGAAAAACCAAAACAAAAAACATTAAAACATTAAAATGAGGAAAAAACCACACAAAAACAAATTTAAATACTAACCAAACTTTTAAGTGCAAAGTTATATATTGTTAGCTATACGTTTCTATAAATTATACACTCTATATATACACACTAAATATATATAGAGACAAAAAGATATATATTTATATTACACAGACACGAGAATAAATTAATGCTCCCCAAAATTGTACATAAAAAAGGCGCTAGAAATGGTAAAAATTTGTAAAATTCAAACGGCACACACACAGGACACTCAGTTGGAAACACACACATAATTGCGTTTAAAATATATAGAAAAGGATAATGTAGTGTGCAGCTCCATATGGGCATTCAATTCAATTTAAAATATTAATAAAACAAAGAAATAACCTCCTCGGGAAGAGCTAAATATCAGAGTTTTTCCTGCCTGGTAATCCAACTGCGTGTGATTTTTGCAAGCAATTCAAAACAACTAAAAACAAACAACTGCAACTAGAAGGAATCGATTCAATATCGATTAATTATCGATTACTAAACTGTCCAAATGTCACAACTTGTTTCAACTTGTTTCTAGGCTTTGCTTTCGTTAAGTTTTCTCTGTAAATCGTTCAAGTTTTTTTTTCCATTCTTTTCACATTCTTTCGTTTTTATGTTTGTTTATTTATTAAATATTTTTTAAATATAAAAAACGGTCTCTTGTAGGAACTTACAAATATTTTTACACTTTTTTTTGTAAAGATTGTAAAAAGTAAAAGAAATAGAGAGAGAGAGGGAAATTCAATTTGTTTTCTGTATATAAAAATATATCGTATAAAAATATAATCTAACTCGCAGTATTTATGATTTAATTAACGTTCGAGAGATGAAAAAAGGCAAGGAGACAAAGGAGGGAATCGCTAAACACTAAAATTTAATTTAATTAAATGATGTATGATTAAATAAATGCAATTTTAGTTAAAAACAACAAGAAGTGTGGTCTTTTACACCAAATAATAAAGTTAAGTTCTTATGCCCATACAGGGTATGGTACTCAAAAGCTTGCAACGCCATGAAGGATTCGTATCGGGCTCTATTTGGGCAATTCTCTGATGTCGCACGCGACTTTTGTACGCATTCAAACTAAGAAAAAATGTGCCAAGACTTTATTTTAATTTTATAACATTTGAATCTTATAGCTCTTGGTTAGCACTATATTTGGTGTTAAGCTCGATTTCGGGCAATTGTTCGTTTTCAAGATACAGTAGAATCCGGTTATAGCGACATTCAAAGGACCGACGATTTTATGTCGTTATAACCGGTAGACGCACTAACCGGTAGTACTTTACATACAATACCTTTGTATGGGAACCAATTCAGCCATCGCGTTTTCGTCGCAATAACCGGATAAACGCTATAACCGGAGTCGTTATAACCGGATTCTACTGTAATTACAAAAACGTAAGATATTCGCACGCGGTACAGACGGAAGTCACTTTTTCGCAAACCAGTTCAAGCACTGATTTCAGCGAAACTTTCTGAAAGATTTTAATGCAATTAATTTTAAAGTATTATATATCAATTCATCTTAATAATGTATTTGAGTT
>JAEIHY010015869.1:0-12640 GCA_018904565.1 Drosophila tsacasi | reverse complement strand
AGGGGGGGAAAAGCGGAGGGGGATTTTTCACTACTGAAGCACACACACACAGAGTGCACCGTGCAGTGTAATTTAAAGCTGCAAAATTATGTAGTGCAGTGTGGCAGAGATTTATCTGGTGTAGTTAGGTGTAAAATAGTGCGGCAATTACTTTCGTCCAAAGAAAAGGAAAACTTATATTTATAATGCCCATAATTTTTTATTTTATTTATTTACTTGGTTTAGAGTTTCATGTGGGGTTTTCCAGGCTTTCTTTGGGTTTATTTTGTATGGTTTTATATATTTTTACATTTCGGAAACTTGTAGTTTATTCTTTTGTTTTTCTATATAAAACTTTTCTTGTTTGCTTACTCGCTTTTATATAGATAAAGCGAGACTTGACCAAGATTACACACAGATCAATAAATAGTGAGGATTGTCAAAAATTTAATTTTAATTGATTTTCAATTCTCGATATCCACAGTAAACATTTTTCTACAATTAAGCTCCTCACATTACTGTTTTATTACTCCAGAATTCAGACTTGAGAATTTCTAGGTCCGTTATTGAACATTTTTCTTTAGCTTTATCTCATTAAATGTTAAATTAATCATTTAAATAATACCATTTATTCCTTATAATTTTTTATAAGTAAGAAAAATACTTTCCAGCTTGTTAAATTTTTCTTCTTTTACAATATAACTTAATATTTGGTGTGGCCAAGTTGGAGGAAATATAAAATGCCAGAGAAATGCAGACAACAATATAATAAAGTCAAGTCAAGTTTTTTGAGAACAGACAGCAAACACACACACAGCAAGAAAAAGGTGTGTGGTCTTTTGCAAAATGCACAGGGGTCAACCGAATGCTGTGAAATATGTTTTTGTACCCATCTTGTCTCCTGGATCTCTCTCTGTCTCTTTATCCCTTGGCTCTGGAGCGCATCCTAACCTCAAAAGGCTGGGGAATTGTATGCCCGCCGGCATCCATCCATCTATCCATCCATTCCTCCTCTCTCCTTCCCCTAAATATTCCTGCTGCAGCAGCAGGAGTGTGTCTAGTGTGTTGTGTGTGTTGTGTGTGTTGTGTGTGTGTGCAATGTGGCGGACTTCCTGGTTGGGCGCAGGTTGCTTTCCTTCTCATTTTCCGGCTAACCTCATCCTCTGCAACTGCTGCCGCTGCTGTTTGTTAATGAAAAGAATGAAGGAAACCAAGCAAGCAGTGAAAATGCCAACAGAATAACGAATGGAAAATGCTATTCCCATTGGGTTTAAATTTAAGAATTTTATAAGTGCTTTTTAAAAGTTAATAAATAAAATATTTGATATTTTTGCAATGATATACACTATATTTTGGGATTAGTAATACTTTATTTATGATAAAGTAAAGTAAAACGATTGAATTATATAAAACTCAAATAAAAAAACTGCTATTTTGAAAGATTTTTACAAAAGCCTATTTAAAAACCCCTATTTAAAAAACCCCTTAAAAAGACTTTGTAAAACCCCCATTTTAAAACCCTGATTACAAGAAAAATATTATTATATCATTAAAAATTTAATAATGTTTCAAAGCAATAAGATTCAATTATTTAAAAAGCTCTTTAAAATCTCCTCTTAAGATTTCTTTAAAAAACATTTCCACAAACTTGTATAAAAAACTTTGTAAGATAAAACCCCTGTTTTAAGAACCCTTTTAATAAAAACAATTATTTTAATTTATAAATGATATTTCAATGTCAAAATATGCAGTTATGAAAACTTAGGAAAAACTTCTATTTTAAAAACCTTTTAAAACCATAATACCCCTTTTTAAAAAACCTCCATAAAAAAGAATAAATAAAACAAAAAACCCTTATAAAACTCTCTATTCATTAAATGCTGAAATTTCTTTTATATTTCGTAGTATACTTAATTATCTTCAAATAACTATTTAACTATAGTTTGTATTTTGTATATATCTATTATTTTTCAATTACCTATTTGAATTTAATCTACTCCATTAAATTATAATTTTTAAAACTAAAAAGAGGGCAAAAAAGATGATGGGAGACATTTCTTAAAACCCCAAAGAACGCGGAAGCGTCAACAGTGGTCGTCGCACACTATATCCTATCCTATCCTATCCCATCCTAACCCATCTCATCTCACGGCTTTTCCAGAAGATTGTTGTTTGTTTGCTCAGGACGGGGCAGACATTTTTCCAGCCATTTTCCCCCCCAACCATTTTCCATCATCTTGGCTTTTGTTGCTTGCTGCTGGGCGGCTGCAACAACTATTTTGCAAAAATGTTCTCTTCTTTTTTTTTCTGCACTTTGCTTGTCAAATTATTTGTTGTTTCTACTCGGCTATTTCATACTATATATTCTTATTTTCTTTTTTTTTTTTCTGTGCCATTTTGCGGAATGTGAACTGGGCTCTTCAGCACTTGCATCGTTTCTAAACCATTTTACCCCCAGTTTCGCGCCCATTTCGGAACGTGTTTTCTTGCCATTTGCGGCGAATGGCGCACAAACCAAACAGTTTGTTTTCTCTACGAATCTCTGGATTCTCTGCGATTCCCAGCCAAAGTGCCGGAGTTAGTCTCTGTTTTTCTTTTTATGTGATGTTTGCTGTAGTAATTAAAATGCCAAATGTCCATAAATAGAACGGACTAGAAATGGGAACAAGAATGAGGCAGAAAATCAAACCAAACAGAAACAAAAACTTAAACAAGCCGAGAGAGAGAGAGAGATACAGAGAAGAACCAGAGCCAAACAGAAGCTGGAACTGAACAAGATCTTTTAATTGAGATCATAATTCATTGGAACTGCACACGGACTCGGACTCGGACTGAAGATCCCTCAAAATCCGAGTCCACCGAAAAGCGGAGGCACACACAAACATTTTGTCTGTTCCAGCAGGAAGTTCGTATTTAAAAAAAAAAAATGAAATTAAAACTACACACAGTCACGCACACACACACCAAATGGGGGGAAGTTACAGTCAATTAGCATAAAGACCTTTGACTTTGCTGTAATGCGTAGGCCCACACCCAATTTTCCTGTTTTTTATTTTCTCTTTAAATTCGGTTGACGATATCAATCTGCCTCTGAAATTCGGTCTCTAAATTTTCCTACTTGTTAACGCATGTTTATGGTGTTTGTGTTTGGTCAAGCATTTAACAATCACAGTGGGTCAACAAACTTTGATACCAACCAAGAAATATATCCGCCTGGATATCATCTTGGCTTTAATTCTTGAGAATAAAATACTAAAAAAAAGAAAACCTTGAAAAAAATAAACAGAGAGAAGCTGACGCACAAATTTTCACACCAATCAGGTTGTTTACTATCTGATTTCGTTAGATTTGTATACAGTTCATTGCATTTCATGTGCACTTCTCATATTTTCTTGCATTATTTGCTCATTGGGTCCTTTGTCCATGATATGTTGTGATGTGTGCATTTATGAGTGTTTGTTCTTTTAGAAAATTTAACTTGAAGGTTTACAATTAATTTGATTACAAGATTTTTTTTTGGTAAATATTTAGATGAAAATAGTTATGTAATATCCAAGAAGTGGTTCGTATTGCACACTGCATATTGCAATTTAAGATTTTATTTTTTCTTTAAGTTAATTTTTTCATTGAGCTTAGTCTTTTTTTCATAGGGTTTATTTTTCTCCATGAGATTTTGTGTCTTCATATTTAATTTTTATCTAAAGGTTTCAGTTTTTTCTTTATAGGGTTCAGTTTTTTGATAGGTCTTTTTTTACATAGTCCTTTCATTTTTCATCATAATGTTAATTTTTCTCAATATGTTCATTTTCTTAAAAAGTGCTTATTTTCTTAATAAGTTTTCTTTTAAAAAAAAAAAAAAATGTTTTCATTTTCTTAAAAAGTTTTCATTTCCTACTTACTTTCTCTATTTCCTTAATTTATGTTTTGATTTACCAAAAGCTGTTCTAAAAGTTGGAAAATACTTATTATTTAAGTAAATTTAATAAAGAATACACTAAGTAAATAAATACATGTTTAAACTAATTTTTAGACTGTGTGATAGTGTACCAAGATGCAATGGGTTTCGTTGATTTTTCTCTACATTGCTTTAACTTCATTAATCGGCTTCCTTCATGATTTGTCCCCTGTTTTCTGTCATATTTTTTGTATTCTTTCTTTAGTTTCCCCTTGATGTTTGCACTTGTTTTGTTTGTTGTTTGTTGCCGTCTTCTGTTCGTACTGAGTGTGTGTGTGTGTTGGTTGGTGTTGTCGTTTTAACGCATTTAAAAGTCATTAGTCGCAGGCCTTCTCCGTTCTCCGTTCTCTGTGCTCTCTGCTCCATTGGCATTTCTCTGGCATATCTGTAAGGGGGAAAGGAAGCAGCCCCTTCAACATTTTCTTACCATTTTCAGCTGCTGCCTGTTTTCCCAATCGGTTTTCCCCTTTCTATTCCTCCCCCCACCAATGATGACACTCTGCTCTGCTGTGTGTTTTGGTTTGATCAGTTGGCCAAGTTGTACGTTTCTGGCCGTTTTGCCTCGGGCCTCTTTATCTATCATGCACTGTCATTAATTGTCGTTTAGTTTAGTCCTTGGTTTATGGCTCACCCACTCGGCAATCCGCTCGCTGCCCCTACCTCACCACCCCACCCCACCCCTCTCTGTGTGTCCGGCATAATTATGTCCATTAGCGTGCCGTGCCGCAGTTGCAGGCCAGCAGGCAGTTTCAGATTCCTAGTCCGAGCCCGGAGCCGGAGCCGGAGCTCAAGTCCAGGCCATTTGGCTCAATTGTCTTGGCACGTTTCTGGTTTTCTCCCTTTGGACGGCTCGAACGCCTCGGAACTTCAAACAAATTTGTGCAACTCACGCACACACTCGCCAAACATATCGATGGAAGGTCGAGACAGAGGATACACTGACAGAAATAAATACCAAGACTTGCAATGGTAATATTTAAGAGATTTATAAATTATTTCAATTTTCAAAGAGTGATTATACTTCGTTTTGAGTTTTCTTTGTATTTTAAAGTTGAGTTTTTAATGTTTCATTGAATTGAGTTGCTCTCAAAAATTGTTGCTTTAGAAGACGCTAAAAAGTAGGCTATGATTTTGCATAGATTCTCAAATTGAAGATTTCATTTAATTTTCTTTTACAATTTTTATCCAATTAACATTTATCTTAAAGGTTTCTTATTTAGAGAAGCATAACTTTGATAGGTTTTCTTTATTATTTCATGTGTATATATATATAGCTTTTATACATTCCTGTAACGACTTTGCCAAGATTTATGTTGGCCCTCTGCCGCTCTCCGACTCCTTGTTTCCCCTTCTCCTGGCCAGACCACATAAGTTTAAAAATAATTTCCCTTGTTTTTTGCATAACTTTCAGCCAACAGCCTATTTATACAGGCCACTCGAGCGAAAGGATTGGCTCTAAACATATATCCTTCAGCCAGGAATAGCCCAAGGAAACGCAGTGTTTCTTTAAGCTTGAAAACATTTTCCAACATTCAATTGATTTCTTTTCTATATATATTTCAAGACCAATCAGAGTTGCTTGGTTATTTAGAATAAATGCTAAATTACATAAGCCTCGGCTTAGTAATTTAAATAAAATGTAATTCCTGTTCAATTCAAACTGAGCACTTTGTCTTTAAGAAAAATAACAATGTATTTGCTCAATAATGACATTTTAATGTTTACCTTTTAAGGCAAAAGGTATGATAATTCAAGAAAATATTTCTGAAGAAAAATTTAAGAATCCCTTTGATTTTATTTCAACCTTTTTGCATGCCTTTTCGATGGAGAAAACTGAGAAACTGAGAGGGAAATCACCCCCCTTGCACAGAACCTTGCCAAAATGCATTTCTTGCTGACGTCTCGCTCGATTTTTATTTGATTTTATTTATTTATTTACTCTTGCCACCGTTGATGTTCACAACTACTACTTCCTTCTTCTGCTGCGTTTTTTTTTTCTTTTTCTCCAACCCCCTTAAGATACCTAAAAGAATTCAAGCAATTTGTATTTGTTTGGTTTCGTTTTGGGTCGCGTTTTATTTGTTTGTTTGTATGTTTTGTTTGTTTCCTTTTTGGCTTTTTGGCACACTCGAATTGAGCGGGGGGAAACACAACAAGTTGAATTTCATTGAAATTGAAGGGTGTGCCTCTGTCCCGCTGGCCAGCAGTTCATATTTTAAGTACTGGCAACTTTTCACAGTTCCTCAAATTCACAAGATGATGGTCTTTAAATTTGGTTTTATTATATCTTTAAAGGATTTTCTAGGTAATATTTGTAGAATCTTTGAATTTTAATAAAATCTTGTATAGTGTGGATTTTAATATTCTTTAAATCTTCCCTTTATAGCTTAGTTGCTGGAGTCTCCAGCTAATTCCCTTCTTATTAATTTAGCATTGTTTTCCAGTTAAGTAATAGCCTGTTTTCTAAAGCCAAACCCCTTGTCCCATCATTGATGCCCCCACATTTGGTGCTCCTTGTCAGGAAAATACCCTTGTCAGCATTGAAATGGAGTCTCGGTTCGGTTCGGTTCGGTTCGGGTTGGAATTCTCTTAAATATATCGTATGCAGATGGTCAATTTTGTTTCGAAAATGTTTAGACAGCTTCCCCCAAAGAATATGGGAATTTATTTTTTGTGTTGTTGTTCTTTACTGGTTGTAGGCGGCGCTTAATTGGGCAGATAACGCGACGAGTTCATTGTTAGTGTTTATGTCACACAGCAAAGCATAAATGCCGCCTCAACATTTGCCTAAATCATCTGTCTGTCTGTCTGTTTTTCTGTCTGTCCTTCTGTGTGGGATGATGGCACCCCCCCCCAGCTGCTCTTTTCGCTTCATTTAAAAAATTTAAGAGGGGTGACGACCCAGCCACACCTAATCCAAAAATGCTAAAAAAAAAAAAAAAACAATACCCAACCTTAAGTCTAATGCCTTAATACCAGTTTCTTGATTTTTGATTAATTTTCTTTATGTTTTCTCTCGTTTCAGGTGAGTTTCCTATTTCTTAATTGCCAAATGCTGCCTGGGAAATCTGCCAAACAAAAATAATAATAATCGTGTGGAGGAATCAATGATAAGTAGCTTACATAATTTGAGAGCTGATTTGAGTCAATTGCAATAAGAAATATAAGTTTACTTACTGCAAAGGACCTTTAATTTAAATTCCAATGAAAAAAGGGGATGAAATTAATTGCTGGCCTTATTTTTAGGACCCTTAATTTGTATTTAAAGAAGAAGAAGAAGTGTCTTGGAAATGTTAGCTCTTTTGTTAAAATTAATTCCGTCTTGCCTAAATAACGTAATTATTTTTAAAGTAAGCTTTAATTCAGTCTGAATTTGTTCCTTTCTTTTATATTTCTTTATTTACGTATTTTATTTTAAATCCATTTATGAATGGATAAACAGTTTAAGCTTTGTTGTTCGCCTTTTTTTTATTGCTGTTGTGTCTGGCGAAATTAAGGAAAATCCGCCGCCGGTATTGGTATTTCCGCAAAAAAAAAGAGGGGCAAAATTGGGAACGCAATGAAAGTTGTTCATACATATACATACATATGTGCAATTTTATGCTTTCATCCAGAGATGAACAGCAGCCACAAAGTCAAATTCCTTCATTACGCTTCTGTTTCGCAGTTGTTTATTGCTCATCCCCTGGCTCACTTGCTCATCCGCCCTTGGTGCTGTTCTTGCTTCTGCTTCTGCTTTTGCTTTTGCTCATGTGCTTTGTACTTGTGCAATGGTGCTTCTGCTTTCATACTCTTTATTTGATGGATCATTTTGATTGTGGAGAGAGCATTATTCAGCTTTGACTTGTTTTATGGGATTTAATATGTACCTTATTTTTTATATATATTATTTTGTATAAATATTTAACATGTTTATATATATATAAATATTTATAGGTATATATCCTTTTTTATATATATATTTATTTATTTATTTATTTTTCTTTATAATAAATTTTGATCTTAAGAAATGAACAAATGAATAAGGAAAAATGAATAATGAATATTGAAAAATAAATAATGAAAAATTAATAATGAAAAATGAATACTGAAAAATGAATACTGAAAAGTGAATAATGAAAAATGAATATTACAAAATTAATAATTAAAAATGAATTATGCTTTATGAATAAATTATTTTTAATTTTGTATTAATTAATTTTTTATTATCAATTTTTGTCATATTTCATTATTTATTTGTTCATTTTTTATTATTCATTTGTTCAAATGAATTTATTTATTCAAATTAACATTTATTTCTTAATTTCTTTCCTTTATTTGAAGTTCAAAATTTATGTAGACTTGAAGATCAAGAGATTTTTTTATATTAATCAAGATCTTAGGGTATTTTCAGCCTCGTTTTTGGGGCTTCAACTCAACTTTAGTTTACGATGTATAACTTTTTTTTCTCTTGTTGTTATTCCTTTTTTCTTCATTTTTTTTTTTTGTACTTTTTTTTAACTCTGTTTTTGCCGGTTTCGCGACCGCAGTTGAGAGTTCATTTGTTGTTGAAGGCTTTGGGCCCGAAGAGAAGAGCATTTGAAGTTGCCTCTGGCTGGGAACCGGGAACCCCTTTAACCTCCTCTAACCCCCTTAACCCCTCTATGCCCGCTTCCATTCAAAAATAATGCCTTTGGATGCTGCACGAGAATGCATGCGAATGTTCTTCTTTATGGAGTAAAAAATGCATATAAATCGTATTTAAATTTTATGGTTGACACTTTGTGCCCTGCTTTACTCTCATTTCATTTCACATCTATCTCTTTCGCTCCTTCATGCGGCACGGCACTGCCCCGTGGCAGTGTCATAATTCACTTGAACAAATATATGTATATTTTTCGGTTTTCTTCCACGGCCGCCCAGGCAATTATTCCATTTTAATAAACCATAATTTATATATTTTTTGGGTATTTTTAATTAAGTAATTGATAGATTCCAAAAAGACACACAGGACCCGGGACTCTGAGCTGGAAGCGTGCTAAGGGGGAAGGCGGAGTTGCCTGGCCAAAATCGATGAAATTTAATTAAATATTTTCCGTTTTCTTGTCCATAAACTTTTATGCAGTCGAAAAAGGGGTTAAGGGAGCGGGGCGGAGGTCACGAAGGCCTCGGTTTCGGTCTTGGTCTTGGTCGCCTTTGCCTTCGCTTCATTTTTGGCGGTATCCTAGTCCCCCGAAAATTTGGAATTCTGAACGTCAAAATGTCAGCTACGGGCACAAAATAATCGCTCGTCCCAAACTGTTAACCCACTCCCTACGCTCACTCGCACCTGCCGCCCTTTGTTTGCCGGTTAATAATCAAGCACAATTTATACACGCACACACAGCGGGAAAAACATAAGCTCATTACCCGACCATGGAATACCGTGTCCTCTTTAACTAGGATACACTTTCAGGCGAAATTTATCGATAATATTTATTGAATCGAGATTAAAGATGTTTATCTAAGAAATAATCTAAAACTTCTATACATTTTATGTATCAAATTTGTATATATCAAAAATTATCGCATTAGGATTAAAAAATCGATATTATCGAACAAAAAAATATTACCCATTTATTTGTCTCTATTTCTATGATTATTTTAGTCTAAGAAGTATATCGATTTATCGATTCTGCTGAATATATTCATCGAGGGGATATAATCTAAAAAAGTATCCGAAATATCCTTAAATTGTATTTTATATATCGAAAATTATCGCGTTTTAGGTTACAATATTGATTTCAACGAAAAGAAACATATTATTTAAATATTTGTCTCTCTTTTTTCGACTATTTTAGACTAAATATTATTTTATCGCTCAAATATCAGAACGTTAAATTATCGACTCGTATATCGACTTTCGCGTGGAATATTAATACAGTATCGATGTATCGATCAATTTTTTATTTTGATTTTTAAAGTAAAGAAAGTAAATTTCTTTATAAACATAAAAATAAATAAATAAAAGTAAAAGCCAAGTATATTTAGAAGCTATATAACTTCTACAGATACCAAAATCTTGATTTTACCCTAAGAAAATCCCTGCAAAGGACGAGCAAGTTTGTCAGCCTTTTGTGTTGCCTACTTACTGGCGCCAAATTCCACTTGAATCGAATCGAAGAACATGAGGAAAATAAGGGAAAACTGGGTGGCAAGTCACGGGCCCAGGCCAAATCACACAATGCCGAGTCAAGGCAGTCAGGCAGAGGCAGAGGCAGAGGCAGTCACGTTCGTGATTCGTGTAATCTACGGAAGTGAATCGCTTTACATGGAATAATTATTAACAGATTATGCCCCGGCGAAAGGAGCTCTGTCTTTTATTGGCACAGAGCAAGCGAGTGTGTGTGTGGGCGACTCTAATTGCCATGAAAGCGATTTTAGTTGATTAACCCAGCTGATAATTGAAATCTGGTCACAGTTTAATGAGCCACTATTTTTGTCTTTAAGCGGTACTTGGCTTTTATGTGGCAGCTAAACGGGATATATAAATATGCAAGTCACTATCAGATAATTAGAGTTTTAGCTTTGATTCGTTATTTATGTTGATCACTACTAGTGTGATAAAGGATTCAAGTAGCCTTATAAACAACATGGAATATATAAGTATGATAAAATACAGAAAATAGTTGTATACTTTAAAATTTAGGTTTTAATTAAGCCTATTATTATTTTTTAAATATTATTTATTTTTCAAAAGAATCTCCTAATTTTCTCCTAATTTCACAGTCACTGTCACACTCAGTCACTGTCATACTCACTGTCACCGTTTAATTGCCAACACAAATTATCCGCCACTAATTAGGTTTCGCTTCAGCGGAGGCGTGTTCCTGGCGTAAACTAATTTTCAAAGTCAATGTCGCGACGTGGCCTCATGCACCACTTCCAACTCTACCGCTTTTCCCCAGATTTTCCTCACTTCTCCGCGTTCTTCCTTTTCTGCTTCGGTTAACCCCTTTTTGCCATGTAAGGAAAGACTTGCCTTGTTGTGTCGGCTTTACCGCTGTTGGGGCCCCATTACCCTCGAGGCTCCTGGGGCAAAACTTCTCTGTGTGGGTGTGTTTTTGTGTGTTCGTGTGTGAGAGGAGGAAAAACTCCATAGTGTGGGTGCGTGAGAAGTTTTCATTATATATTCATATACAGTCACACACTCCAACGCTCAAACATTCACACACAATTTGCTATTAGATGCTCGTTGAAAAGTTTTCGGCTTTTGGGTTTCGCACAATTCAATCAACAACAACAACAACTGCAACAATAATAACAACACCAACAACAATAATAACAACAACACCAACAACAACAACATCAAAACTGCAATGGAAAACAACTTCTCAGGGAAAGAACAAGTGGGAAAATATACCAAAAGAAAATTTCTTCTAAAGAATTCATCGCTAATTATAACACTTCTAAAGGAAACTGATTATTGTTGTTTGTTGTTGAAAGCTTAATTTGCCAGAATGGTTGCCTATTTTTGGGGATTGGTTACATGAAATATTTGGGAGAGATGAAAAAAAAAATCACTTCAATTATTGGTACAATTGTTGAATTGTTTAATTTTGGCACCCTTAGCTTCCTAATTTTTGGGGTTTGCCTTTCATTGATCACTTCCAAGAGCATAATATTTGTCTGATTGACTCAAATCTTTGCTTGTGAATAGTAAATTATAAAAGCTTTCATCTTAGATATAGTTTCCTTATAAAGCTCATCTAGTTTTTCTTGCAGTGTTGTGAAAACATCTCTCAAGTAGACTGAGATTTGTGCAAAAAACACACACACACACACTCGTATGAGCCATAACAAAAACGTGTTGATTTCCTGAAATCATTTTCATTCTGATTTTCGTTTTCATTCTCATTGCATGAGAAAAAGTTCCTTCAATGCAGAGAAAGTCAATTGTTTCAGCTTCTTTGTTTTGTTTTGTTCTGTTCCGTTCTTTTCTTTTCTCTGTAGTTTCTTTTTTTTTTTTTTTGCATCGGGCTTTCCAAAACCATTGTACCCTTAGGATTTTCCAATGTGCCCATGTTTTCTGTCATGACTTGATTTCCTTTAACAAATCGGAGATGATTTTTTGCTGTAGATTTTGCTCCACTTGTCTGTCAAATCTATCAGAGAGAGACATTCCTGACTTTGTTTTCTAGCTTACAAATTAATTAGTTCCTTTTTTCCACCACTGTTTCCATTAAGAGTAGGGCAGAGAGCGAATCGAGTAGAACATAATTTCAACTTAATAAAGTGGGCCATTATCATTTCCGAATAAAGTTCTCCCTGAAGAGGTTACAGGAAGTGGAGAGGGAATATTCTTGCAACTGCCGAGAGTCCTGCTTCAGTAAAGATCTCTTTTCCTCTAGAGGGAGCTGGCTGTAAATCCTGGAAGTTTCCTCCCGTTTTTCGTTGTTGCCAGGAGATTTTTTGAATATTTGTATACCCTTGTAAGATTTTATAATTTTAGTCTTGTAGAAAAATATTTTAAATATATCTTTTTTTTTTTTTTTTTTTTTTTAAATTTTTAATTAAATGCAGCAAATACAAACTTCAGCTTCCTTTCTTGTTTTGAGTCTGTTTCTGTCAAAGTAAAAGGTAAGGTAAAACTTGTAAAAATCAAAAATGGAAAACCAACGAACAATGTGTGTAGCGCTTGCTCGATGATAATAAAGATACGTTGGCAGCGACATCTGTTGGTCAGCT
>JAEIHY010015867.1:0-13968 GCA_018904565.1 Drosophila tsacasi | reverse complement strand
GGAACATTTCCTTATGTTACTATGTTAAAAATATTAATTCTAGAGCATTTTTTGTGGTTTGTGCCGCGCTTGACCTTTCTGGAGAGTTACCCATATGCAAATAGAAAAACTTACCTGAACCAGCATGACAGGATAGTACGGAGGAATGGCAGGATATTCGATGCTGGTCGCCGGACTGGCAATTGCATTCATCTTGGCATAGATGTTTCGAATGTGGCCGAACGGAGTCTTCTGGTAGAGCAGCAAGTACAGGATGCAACCCAGCGACCACACATCCGACTTTGTTGAGATTTTGATCTTGGGCTGATTGCCGCCGCCCCGCAACGGACTGTTGCCGGTGGAAGTGTCCGTTAGGGCCTCGGGACTAATGTAGTTAAAGGTGCCGGCCTGTGAAAACTTGATGATGCTCGTCGAATCCACGGAGATGTTGCTGGCGATTCCAAAATCAATCAACTTCAGACGTCCGTTGACCATCAGAAAGTTGGCGGGCTTTAAGTCGGAGTGAATAACGCCATTCTGGTGAATGTAGTTGACGGCCTGCAGCATCTGATAGAGAATGTTTGTCAGGCTATACAACGGCAGGTTGGTGGTGTAGCTCTGCAGGATCTTGTTGAGATCACAATCGCCCTTCTCCATCACCATATACAGTTTGGACTCTTCGCGCAGAAGTTGACTACGGCAATAGATCTTTTAGAATACTAAGAATACTAATCACATAATGTAGACTTACTAATCGTAAAGGGCCACAACGCACACATTTCCCTGCAGCTTCGCAAGGAGCTGTGTTTCGTTGAGATACCCCTGCACCACCAAAGGATCGGCCTGCAGATCCACTACCTTCAGCGCAAACTCGTCTCCGGAATCCGAACGACGTGCTAAATAGACAGAACTAGAGCCACCACAACCCAGTTTCTTGACGATCGTATACTCGTGATTATTTATGTTCAGTATATTCGAAGTTTTTGAAGAGGAAGTGCCACCAGGAGTGGGTACCACCGGATCCGCTTTAACTAAGGGCACCGATACCACCACTTCCTTGGCTTCGGCAATCTCCACTTTCGGTGACACCTTCTCAACTTTTTCCAACGCACTGAACGCGCTCTCCAGTGACTTTTTTGACTTTCCACTCACAGATTCTTGCTTCGGCGGCGGCTCCGGAATATCGGGACTCTCGCTGATGGTGTCGCAGAGCGAGAAACTTATGCTGTTGCTGGGAAATGGAGCCGCTCGACTCACGGTCATGGGGGTTTGAAAGAGCACCTTCTGGGAGCGAAACTCATTTGCCGCCGCAGCACCTCGGCTCTTTGCAGACTGAATTGATCCGTAAGCTCGCACTTGAGGCGTGACAAAATCAGTTTCTGGCTTCGCTTGCGACTTTGCCCCAACGGTGGACGAGGATGAGGCGGAGATACCCTTGCGCAGCGGTGTCTCGGAATCCACAAGGCGGCGTCTCTCCGCGATGGCTGCATCCACGAGTTGGCGTCTTTCCGCAATGGCTTGGATAGTGGAGAGGGGCTTTTTGACTGGCACCTGCTCGGCCGCGTCCACAACCGGCGATCCCTGGCCGCTGCAATTGATGCCCATGTTGTTAAATCGCCCTAAAAACGAGAGATTCGATTCAGATGCCTTGAGAGGAGCGGCGGCAGTGACGGTGGACATTTGACGGGTGGGAATACTGTGGTTGCTGTCCGTCAATTCGTGATTGGGACTCAGTACAAACGAATCGTTTAACACGGCGCAGTTCAGGTTGTGATTGTTCTTGTTGTCCTCCTCCTCCTCACTGTCAGAATCCATCATTGTCAGCTCGGAGGCTCGACGGGGTCTATTGTGGAGGCAAAAAAGGTTTCAGTACTTATTATAATAGAAACTTGGAATGTTTCGAGTGGACATCCTTTGGTACAAAGGAATGGAATAATGGAGAACCAGCTTCACAAATTAAAAGGAAGCCATATATGGGTCTTAGGCTTAAATAATAACAAATTCCTTTGTTAAAGAAAAAGAGTTGGCAAGGGAAAGTAGATGGATCCTCACAGCACTTCCATGGGCCGCATGTGTGGATGCGGCTCGTTCTCCTTGCCCCGCGCTGGAATTTGCAATGACGACGCCAATGCTGAATGTTTTTTGTGCTCTGCGGCGCCTCGGGATCTCTGCGGGCGGAATGGCGTGTTGCAATCGTCTTCCGAGTCTGAATCCGATGCTAGCGCCATCATATCCTTGGTGCGTCGCGGCACGGGAGTAGTCATCTCTCCCACTTATTTTTTTCCACCCGCAAATTGTTTAAAATCTAATTTGTTGTTTTTTCTTATTCAAACTAGAGCAGAACAAACATCGATGAATTTATCGGTCGGCACGATCGATTGTCGATATGATAGATGAAAAAAAACGGGTGGGATTTAAAAAATAAAAACTACCTGTAAGTTCACATCCCTCAATGTAAAATTAAACAGTTCTTCGCCCACTTTGTATTTTTTTTGTTCCTTCCGACACCAATTTTTGTTGTCTGTATTTCAAATGATTCTCCGCAAGGCTCTATATAGCCGCTACCCTAAAAGAGTGCTAAAAGGTTTAATATAATAATAAATATACGTGAAAATAAATAATGGCCAAAAACAAATAAATTAAAACTTTTGATTTAAATTTAAATAAGTTCAGATGGCAAGTCATCGTCTATCGATAGTGTTTTCAATTTCAACTTCCATCAAGTTGGCAGCCCAGTTTGAGCCGACAGGAAACATATTAGGGTTGTCAATATATATTTTCTTAAATCTTAAAAACAAAACATTTTCATTTCAAATAGTTTTCATAATATTTGATTTCAACGAAATTGACAAATTTCTATTTATGTGGCTGGATAACATAACTTGAGCATTAATTGCATATTTTAAGTCATAGGTGCAATTGAATGTAGGAATTAAATAACAAATTCCTTATTTAAACAAACTAATTCCAGCTGAAATTATAAAAATTAAAATTTCAAATAATATCGATTGGCGATCAAATAAAAATATTTATCCTTTTGCGAAAATATCGATGTATTGATATACAATCGAAATCCCTAGCCGAAACAAACAAACAAAGCCAAGGAAAAAGGGGCAATAATTCGAAAATTACGCAGCGCAGATGGACCACCAAGCAACAGGCGGAGGCGCCGTCCAACCGGGCATGTCTCCCGCTCATGACCACGACTCGGACCAGCTGCTGGATCCCGTGCTCTTCTCAAACGACAATGGCAACTTTAAGCTGAACACAGTGCCCGCATTTAGGTGAGGGGCAATGAAACTGGGAACCTGCCGGCGGCAATGAATCATTCACGCTACTGCAAGGGCTTCGCATGCGATGATGCATCAATTTAACCCCAACCTCGTTGACTGCTCTTCTACAGCCTTCATCTGCTTATCTCTACGGCGATTTCGTTGGTGGGCATCGTACTGGCGGCTTCGTTTCCAGCGGATCGGCGCTGTGATGCCTACTTCATCATGCTATACCTACGGGCAACCTTCTGGGTAATCACATATGTATGTAACCATTGGAATCATTTCCGACCTGCCTCAATAATGCCCCGATTTTCTCGTAGCTTTTTGATCACTTTGTGAAAAAACAACACGACAATCTTCGCATGAACGGCTACCATGATTTCCATCGAGATACAAACATGCAGAAGGGGATTCCCCTGCAGGTGGTGTCACTGTGGAACTCCATGCTGCTGGCCGTGCAGGCCCTAATCCATCACTTCTACGGCGAGAATTTCTGGGAGCATTGCGCTGCTGAATGGCTGTCGCCGGTTAGCTATGTCACCGCCTTTACAGTGGCCGAGAATGTGGTGCTGGCGGTGTCTCACAGCTTCTATATTGGTAAGCTTGGATTGGTTAAAGCGCGGACTTTGAATCATGAGCAAAGGCTTAAAATACACAGGAATGGTTACATATTTAGTGGTATTTCCAAATTCTAAAGAAAACTTTGAAAAAGTGGTATAATCTCGGTTTCTATGAACAAGTGAGTCAGTAGGAGCCTTATTTTACAACTGTTTCATTACATTAGGTAGTTTATGATTCAGAACCTTTAAAATGACATCATTCCGTCTAGAAAATATCCACCTATTAATTTTAATTGTCATATAAAATACGCACTTTTAATTTCAGATAAAGTGCGTAAATTCAACAAAGCAAAGCTGGCTCCTGATGTTCTGCGTGGTGCAGACCGTGCCGGTGGTTCCCTGGGCCTTATGCAACCCGGCGGCGATACCGCCGAGCTGCTAGAGAAGCAGGCCGATCTTATCGCTTATTTGCGTGATCACACGCACAAACTCAACCAAAAGTTGCACCAAATGCAGACCAATGTGCGACCTGTGCGGGCTCCACAAATTCCTTAAAGACAGCCGAACAGTGACTATATATTATTTTTGTATTACCACATCGACAGTTCTCTTTTTATTTTTTAAAACAAAAACATTTGTTCATGGCGAAGAAATATTCTTCAAGTAAATCAACTGCAATGTATACAATTGGGCATTAAACCAAAAATATCAATTTGTACATACAGAGAACATAAATGATAATCCTTGATCAATTATTAAGTCCCTCTTGCTATTGTATTCTACAAACTGATGTGTGTGTATGTGTAAACTTGTTAGATTAAATCAGATTTATACAATGTAATGCTATGCTTTTCACTGGTCATTAACCATGGCTGCGGGCACTTCCAGTATTCCCAGAGTGTTATCTTTAGAAGATGTGACGATCTGTAAGTAAAAACAATTTTAATTTGTGATCAAAGTATTCGGTATAAAATTAACTCACTTTATCGCCAGCAACGGCCAGGGCTAGAACCATACGCCCAGCGCCTTCAAAACGGCCTACTTGCTTGCCAGTCACCTTGTCCAGGACATAAATGAACCCATCGTAGCAGCCAGCTAGCAGATAGCGCTCTTTATAGGGGACAATCGACACAGCACCATTGCCACAGTTCAGCTTGGTGACCAAGTTGCCAGTCTAAAAGGAGATAAATCCAATCACTTAATTCCCAATTTACTCGGTAAACTTTGTTTTATTACTCACAACAAACTCGAATTGGCAAATCTGATTCTTTTGCGTGCCACAGTAGATGTGTCCATCGCTCAGCAGCAGGCTGAAAAATTGCAGACGCTCGGGCACACAGAGTTGGCGCAGCAGCACACCATTGACGGCATCATTAATGTATATAGAGTTTCCCACGCATCCGAGGATTAGGATCTTACGCGCACCCTCCTTGGTGGCCTTGATGGCAATGATGGACTGGCCAGTGGAGACCAGTGCCAATTCTTCCTGCTTGTTGGTCTGAAATTCGTAAATGTTTCGAAAGGATTGTAATTATTGTGAGTTTGTTGAAACTTAAATATTCGTTCTATAAGTTTAATGCTTTAAATACAAGTATACCAGAATCTTGAAAAATTAAAATAAATCCACACAATTCAAATTATAAAACAAAAAATTTTAAAATCCTTTGGAGATGCGGGGCATCGATCCCCGTACCTCTCACATGCTAAGCGAGCGCTCTACCATCTGAGCTACATCCCCGTGGTTAATTCACTTCTTTTATTGCCCCTTACAAAGTACGGTCGCGGAGTTATCGTCTTTGATTTTGGCCCTTCCGCAGTTACGCGCTCATTAAAATTCTCAAAGTGCATCGTCATGACATTCACGCGTTCGATCCCGTAAAGAAGCCGATTTGGTCAAAAGAAAGCGTTGTCCATTGGAGGTATATGTATGTAGTGTTGCGTTATAAATAAACACTGCGTTGTTAGGAACCTATTTATATATAAAGCGAATGGTATATTCAAGAGAATGTTTATGCGATTTCATGATTAGATAAGACGTCTTATCTATAAATTGTCATAGGTGGTGAAATTAAACTCTAATTTGCTTAACTTAAGGTTTTTTTAGTCAGAAGTGTGCTACGCAGTGACGGAGAAATATGCGACCCTTGATATTCTTGAGCAATATCAACCACCGAGTGGAACTAGCCATATCCGTTTCTACGCTAACTAGTCTCTCAGCTTTAGAGCTATGAAGATAGTTTAGTTAAGTTAACAGATAGTTTTCTTTTTCTTTTAGATAGTATATACGTATGTTTGTCTTTTTAAACATTTGTATCTACCCCAAGGCATGATCCCATCTGTAACATTGATTTTAGAAATTAAAAAGCTTCCATCGGGTAAAAATGTTGAGAAAATCCGGTCAAAGTGTAAAAAACTGCTATAACGCAAACCGTGGGTAAAATCTTTATAAAAATAATAAAATCACCTTAGCGCATAATTCTGTTGAAATATAAATAGATGGTTAATTGAATGACTAATAGAATTAATCATTTCTTTATCAACATTTGACCCTAACATATCGATCTTAGAGACATTGTGAAAAACTTTCAAATAAGTTGCACCAAGATTAAGTTTTGTTCAAATATTAAGTTATTGCTTTGGACTCTACAACCACACAAATTGTATAAAACAAACAAGAAGTTAAAAGCTTGAATTTCGTTACAAACTTCCTTGGTAAATAATTTTAATTAATCAACTTGACTTGTGCTGATGTGATCTAAACAAAAATAATGGATAATAACTTGGGAATTGTATGTAATCAGAACACCTTATCCAAAAAATATTTAAAAACAATTAGCTTCTAGAAATAGTGATTATACAGAAGAACTGCGAATCAAGAACAAATTTACAAATTTCCATGAAAGCCGAAGAATAATTGCAATAGGAACAGAAACCCAGCAACATGCAATATCCTCGGGACAAAGATAGATAACTCCCACCAAACCACGATTAATAAAGCGAGATGGAGCGATGTGGTGCATTTTTATGTACCGTTATTTCTTCAGCCATTCGGCAAGATGGCGTCCGGGCGCAATGTGCCTCAAAAGAATAGCAAAAAAATACAAATAAATTGCTTTTGGGTGGCAATTCGATGCACTGTGCATTGTGGGAGTGGCAGAAGAAATGTGTTTATTTAGTGGTTGCACTTGCCACACCCACCCAACTGTATGTGCAGTTTGCCACGGCGAACAACAATAGAAAAGCTCACATAAACACGAAAAGAGTTACAGTCACTTAGGGCCACATAACGGTACAAACAACCAACCCGATGTGGCCAAGGCAGCCAATGAGAAGGCGGTACGAGCAGCGCACACCAACACACAGTCGCAAAAACAAGCCATAGACAAGGCGTCAGTTTCCAGAAACACAACACAACAAAACAGGAGCCAACCAGCAAGAAAAGCCCACGCCACAACAACAACAAAAACAGGACCTACGAGAGAGAAAGGCCGAGAGCGAGCGACAGAGACTGAGAAAGGAGCAACAGGCACGAAGACAATTCCAATTGCAGCTCCTTGGAAAGCTCTCTCCTACTTGCAGTAAGAGCGAGGGATAGAGCGAGAGAAAGTCCGAGCAAGCACAGAGCGCATCCTCGTTAAAAGTCTGAAAGCTGGAAAGAGGGCTTCGTTTGTATTTTATTTAAAATTGTTTTGGGTAAATAGCATATAAACATTTTATTTGCTGCTGCCAAAAACCTAACGAATGGCAGTAACTATATGCAACTAATGCTGAATGCAGCGCAAGGACATGCGCAGACAGAAGGCGATAGAGAGAGAGAGAGAGAGAGAGAGAGGGATTGCAGTGTGAGTGCCGGCGAAATATACCGTTAACTAAACAGGCACACATAAAAACTTAAATAAACAACAATAGAGAGCTCTGTGGAGTGAGAGCAGAGAGTGCGAGCGAGCAGGACAACCCATCCTTTTCCCCAATGAGTGCGCGAGCGAGACAGCAAGTGACAACTGAGACTGCAAGTCCTGCAGTTTGCTGTTGTTTGTTGCAACTAACCCCCAGCCCCGGCACTGTATATGTACGTATGTATGCAGCCTGGGCTATATACTTCTCCTCGTCGGCCAAACAACGTGCAGCAAACACGGCACACAATAAAGCACAAAACACCAGGCGAGGCTAAATATCAAGCAATAGCAGCAAGGCAGGCAAAAAACTGCAGTACCAGCAACGCCCTCTATGTGCTCCACATAATGTCTACGTTTAACGTTCTTGGGCGTGGCATCTTCGCATATTTACCAAATACCAAATAACCAAAGCTCCAGACTGCACCTCCGCCTGTAGTCGGTTGCCTACCAAGTTCTCGGTACAGTTGCCTCCACCTACACAACAGTTGGGAGTACAGTTGCTTCCCCTCCAACTACTCTGTAGTTGCGACCATCTGCAATTCAATTGCAGGTACAGTTGCCTGATTTCTACTAAAGCTATTCTGCCATAAATAATAGAAAATGGATAGTAGATGGTAGTTTTTTCAACTCATCTCAAATATACTTGTATGTATGTAGATTTTGATACATCCCACTATTTCCCTAGGCTTTTCATAAGAAGGCATTTTATGCGAAACTATTTATTTAAATGGTTTTGATGGAGAGTTGATAATAATCAGTCTTCCTTTATTTAACACATCATATTATATTTTTTACTTAAAATGTGCCTTCCATCTCACATTTTTCCCCATCCGGTCAAGTACAGTTGTGCACAAACCAAATAAACGCAGCAAAAACTCGGTGGCAGGAGTTATCAGCACGTCGCAGCCATAAATCGAATTTCTGCCAGAATTAAGACTTATAGCTCTCTTCTACTTGTACCACCCTCGATGTAAAATATTCTAATGAAGTATCAGCTCAGGACCGAAACTCCCTTTCCCCGCGTTTGCTTTCCATACTATCCAATTTGTTAAATTCCGCGGGAGGAAAAAAATATATGTAAAGGAAAAATAAATTCGATTTGATTTCCATTGTCTAGACGTTCGTTTTTGGCTCTGCTCATTGCCAATTCGTTAACTTCTGGTGTTGTTGTTGGCGCCCTGGCAAGGTGTGCATTCGTCCTCGAATGTGTGGCTGTCCTTTTTTGGCAGGACCCGCGAGACGCAGCACAATATTTTAATTGAAATTGTTCAAGTGTTTGTTTGACAGATAAATATTTAATGAGTCAAATTAAGTGGCGTAAAGGTATTGCAGGAAGATTGATTGACCCCAACTGGTGAGAAGTTTCACTGAGTTGTTGGTCCGGATGAGAAATGTTATTGAAAATCGAGGGAAGTGAAGATGTCTCGATAAATTCCTTCTAAAACTAAACAATTAATATGTGTAGCACTTGGGGATAATTATGTTATTCTCTGTTCCTACTCTATTTAATGTTCCTTTTTAGTCAGGATAGAAATAATATTGTTACTAACAATACTTACTTTTTAAAATCTAGTTACGTAAATGGTACTCACCGTCACATTGTAGGTGAATACGTTCCCCCAACGACTGCCAATGAAGGCCACTCCCCAAGCAATGTCAATCGATTGGAGGGGTTCCTTGAAGTAAACCGTTTGCATGACCCGCTCCAGGTTCTGCAAGAGATGATTTTGAGAAGATCGCTGGAAAATATATTAAAGCAACTTACATCCAGTGAAGTCTTCTTGAAAAAACTATCCAGCGAAGTGGTATAGAGAACGGAGTCCTTTTCGCACAGAAACATATTTGTGATGGCATCGCTGTGCTTGGTTATTTTTCGCTCCAGCTTATGGCTGATCAGGTGGAACATGTAGATATCGCCATCATCGGAGGCGGCAATCACGTATTTCTTGAAGATTCGGAGCTGAGTAATGGGACTCACGACACCGTGGAACATTCCAGAGGGTATGAAACCCACATTATATTGGGAGTTCAGTTCCGGATAGTCAGTCAAAGGTTGCAGTTCGTCGGACAAGTGGCAGATTGGATCAGGAGGCGGTGGTGGTGGAGGCAACGGTGGTATTACAGCCAATGGGTGTTTGCTCACACTGGCTTTCGGTTTGCTCAGCGGCGATGACTTGGGCTTGGCGGTGGGCAGGGAGTTTGCTACGTGGTCGCAGACTGATTCATTCTGGGTGTCTTCCTTGACATCCGATAGGTTCTTTAACCTAGATTCCTCTTCTTTGGCTTGCTCTTGGTCACATTCCTCCTTATCAGTATCCTCTTGCAGCGCTTGAGCAATTACCTCCTCCGATTTTACACTTTTCTTTGTGGTTCGCTTCAGAGCCAGTTTTCGACGTCTGGGCATAAGCTTTACATATCTGTACCTTGTTTTGCTGCTTGTCTGTCTGATATTCTCCTCTTGAGTTGCTTCCTGACTAGAGGAAACAGAAGGAGGGGAATTTCTGGAAGACAACGCTGGCGGAGGTGCGGTTGTGGCCGTCTGAGTGTTAGACAACAACAGCATATATTTATGACTCTGCAACTCTAGGCGTTGCTTGTCCAGGTAGGAAATCTCCTTCTGAAACTTTTGAACCATTTCCTCGAGAATGCTGCGCCGATTCTGGATCTCCATCAAGTGGCGATCAATGTTCTGGGATAAAAGCTCTCCCATTTGAGCTAAGGGTTCAGCTTTATCTGCCCCATTGCTTAGCTGAGAAAAACCAACAGGGGGAAAGCGGTAAAAATGGGAATCCAATGACATAAATGGCAGACCGACGGGATATGGTTGTGGATTTTGGGCTGTCGGTAAAGCTGGAGAGCTTCGATGAGCAGCTATAGGCGATAGATTTACAACGGAAGTCGATGGTAAGGGGCTCTGATGGGCAGGTAATTTTTGTGGGCTCTGGTCCATAGATGATTTAGAATAATTGCGATTGTTTAACGGTGGGGAAGAGGCCTTAGGAGTAGCTTTTACTACTTTTTCCGCTTTCTTGGGACTGGAGCCATTGACTACCATTTGTTCCTCCTGCTCACGACGACGCTGCTTTTGAAGACTTACCACGCTGACAATCTCCTTAAGGAGAAATTCAATACCTTGCCTGTTGTCAGGAGCTTTGAGATTCCTCTGTATCTTGGCCACGTCGATTTTACTGAATGTCTTCGGGTTGTGCTCCGAGCTGGTCACAACGCAGGAGATAAAGTGCAGGCGGCTCTGCAAGTTAGCAGAGTGCTGGTGCTGATAGCGCTCTGAAAGCGTCTTCCGAAGATGCGGAAGAATCATCTTTTCAAAGCTGTCCACCACGTTTTCTGCGTCGCTCTGAAGCTTCAGTTTGAAGCGCCTCTTCTCAGATTCGGTGCTACAGTGCGAGCTAAAGGAGTGGTCACTGGCAGCGTCATCAATAGTTGCTGATTCTGGGTGTGGTACGAGTTCCATAATCCGCTCTTCAATGTCAATAACACCATCTCCTTCCGGCTCATCTATATCCATATCCACTGCGCTATTCTCTTGAGTATTGTCTTCCTCAGAGGAGCTAAGTAGCTCTATTACATCCTTTGGAAGGGGACTTATACGAATGGGAGAGGTGTTATATTCGCTTTTGATTACTTTACTAAGGGGTACATTGTTCTTTGTGCTCTTCGGTTTTTGCTTTGGAGATGATGATTTGCTTGAATCCCGATCTTTAGATTTTGACAAGTTAGGAGTTTTCTCCCGAGTTGGAGAGGGACCATTTTTTATATCGACTTCGGTATTGAGAGGTACCATGGCCTCTGGCGTGGATATCATAGCAGCGATTTCGGTTTCTAAACCAATAGCGTTCGTGTCCTTTGATTTTTTCATTGGCGATTGATATCTGCTTATCTCCTGATCTGTGGGCAAGTCAAACTTGTTTGTAATCCTCTCACAAGGTGGTGTGGGCAGAAGGGGACCACGATTCTTGGCTAGACGTTTTTCTGCCATCATCTTAACCTCGTCGGCTGCCTTCAGCCTTGCCATTAGATCCTTAGAACGCTTCATCCTATATTCTAATTTGTTCTGTTTTCGTTTCTCTCTTCTTGCCTTTCGGAGAGCCTGGATCTCTAGCTTTTTGTTTATTTGGTCGCCGTGCTTGCCACTCTTTTCCTGAATAACATCACAAGGTGCACCAACCGTGTTTTTGTTTTCGGGGGACTCCTCAGCTACTGTAATTTGATTACTGTTGCTTTCACATTCAATTCTAAAAGCCTGCTCGTTGCTTTGATGCTTGCTCTTCTTACTGGACTGCTCACTATCTTTGATAGACTCGGAATCCTTACTATTAGTTGCACTTTCTTTGTTGCATCCTTTAATGGCTTGTAAATCTTGTTTACTGATTACCTCTTTACTAAGTTCCGTTCCAGAGGCTTTGAGTTTTTTGGGCGGGTTCAGGTTCTCTTCAGTGTTATGATCCTTTTCGCTCTCTATGAAGTCTTTGCCAAAACATTGCTCTATCTCCTGCAGCAAAAATTCGGGCAATTTGATGGCATCTACGATTTCGTCCTCGACCAGCTCCGTCACAGGATTATCTTTGGGCTGCTCCAATTCAATGGCTTTTAGCTGTCGGCGAATCTCTTCGCGCAATCGCTTTCGAGCTTGGAGCTTCAAGTGCTCGTCGTAGATCGTATCACTGTTGTTGATTATGTACTTAAGACTCTCCTTGTCCATGCCGGCGATGCGATTATTGATAATGGCTTCGCTCTCTGCCAACTGGCTTGTGCTGGGACTTGCGCCATTTTGGCAGCTGTTACTCACGGTTCGGCGTCGGCTCTTGAGGAGAGGTTTGAATGTTTGGCGACTGGGACTCGCAATGGAAGCTGTGGGAGCTGGGCTACCAACCGGTCTCTGGTTGAGACGATTCTCCTGGGTAACCGCTAGTATCTCCTGCTTAAGCAGCTGGGTGAGGGGACGAACTTGAATACGGGGAGGATTAAGTGTTGAATGACTAGCCTCTGCGATTGAGATATCCTCACTGGGTTTGTTTTGATCGCTTTTGTTCAGTTTTGTACTGGGGCTTTTTCCCTTTCGCTGATCAACTTTAGAAGCTTCAGTTTTTGTTTCACAATTTGGTTGGTTTTCCGCAAGCTCAACTGAGTCCTTGATATTTCTGTTAATGACGCTGGTGGATCCGTTAGCCTGCGAACTGCTCTCATTACCTATTGAGTCATTATGACCGGTTGACTTAGGAGTGTTTTCTTGACTTGTGGACTTGGCAGTATTTTCTTCGCTCCTTCTGTTCTGATATCTGTGGTGTTGGTCCCTGTAGTGATGATCTCGATATCTACCGGAAGTGCGATAGCTCTCATCAGGATATCGCGGTTTTCTGGGACTCCTCTCTAGCTCCCTCTCTCCACTCCTTTCCCTACGTTCGCGATAATTATTCGTATGATAATCAGTTCTGTGTGTATAATTTCTCTCTTGGCGTTCCCTACTTCCGTAGTTTGTATTATTGTGCCGACGGTAGGGCGAGTCCCTGTGATTATAGTTATTCCACTACAACATTTTAAGCGGTTAAAACAAGAACACATTAAACAACGAGCCCATTTACTTACCCCTCTATTTTTGAAATGATTGCTGTAAAAAAAAAAAGAAAAAATCACATTAGTTAACTCTTTTCCAATTAACTACAATTAGATGCATTAAAACGACAAAAGGACACACAGCCTCATTGCAAAAGGTGAAAACTTTTGCAAACAATAAAGGAATAATTAATGTAATCAGGCAACGTGCCCAAAATTCTCTTAAAACTTTCTTGATGAACGGAGAAATGAAAGAAAGCTTTTGCATTAATTTAACAGATTTAAAATTTATAACTGCGGAACCTCTGGCCTCCACCCCACAAAAAACATCCCTCTGGCTATTTGTGTATGCAAAGGTGCGAATTCCGTTGGCTCTTTGTTTTTTTTTTCCTCACGAAAAATCTCGTTAAGAAATGCTAAAATATACGACCACAAATCTTTGCCTTTGCCTTCTTTTGTTAATGTCATTTGTAACATGAACTAATTAAAAATGTAAAAGCGAGAAAGTTTAAGTCTTGTGAAAAAGAGGGAATCTGAATGGCAATTTTATTTTGGAGGCTGTCGTAATTAAAACGATTAAAGGTGGTGTTCTTACGATACTATATTTCCATGTTTTACCTACATATTTATATTTCTATCAAAGTTTAAGTAAAGTAACTTCTTTATATGATAGTTTATTGTCTTGTT
>JAEIHY010015864.1:0-21403 GCA_018904565.1 Drosophila tsacasi | reverse complement strand
CATGGCTAGATCGACTCGGCAGTTGATGCTGATCAAGAATATATATACTTTATAGGGTCGTAAATGTCTCCTTCACTGCATTGCAAACTTCTGACTAAAATTATAATACCCTGTAAGAGTATAAAAACTGTTTCGTAAATAGTTGAAAATAATATAACCCCACATTTCTCTCCGTGCAGAGTCACTGAGAGTGATCCATTGGGAGACAATTAGTCGAGCTGAGACAGGCTTCCATCTCGCATCTCGCAGTCGACGTCCCTCTCCTGACGAACCCCTCCCGAGACCCTTGGATATTCTGCGTTAAAAGGTCAAGCCGACTTCTTTGATATTGAAGAATTGATCTATGGTCCCCGTCCCTCTCTCCTGGCATCCCACTCGCACTCACTTGGTGCGTGCATTTTATACGCTTCGTTCTTAGTGCGATATTCCTTTTATTTCTTCGTTGTTCCTCTCCTTCTTCTTGTGCTTCGTTTTTAGTGAGTTGCTTCGTCAAAATGATTGATTTGTAGGTGATGAATTACAACAACAGCATCGGGAGAGTATCCAAAGAGGCATGCTAAGGTCGGGTTAGTTAAGAGACCGACGGAGAGATGGATATATGGGATAGCCGGATGGATGTGTGAGAAAGGTATGGGACATAGTGAGGATTAAATACGAAATTTTCCATTTAAAAATATCTCTCATTGTTCGCATTCGTTTTTTGTTTGGTTTTTTTTGTTTTGTTCTCTGATGCTCTTCGTTTGCTCATTTCTTTTTTGGTGGAGGCTTAAAACGTTTTCCACAGATATATCTGATATCGGGATTTAGGGAAAATTAATTATTGTAGCTTGGTAGACAATGACAATGTGGGAGAGTCACTGCCAAGGGACGACGACGACGAATGCCTGTCATTTAGTTGACGAAATTCTGGGCAAGGCTAAAAGGACTTTTTTTTTAGAAAGAAAAACCGGGGATCTTTTAGCGAGATAACCAACAAATCCCATTAAGTATGGACAGTTTTTCTTTCTTTCTAAGCATTTCCTGGCTTTATTCTATTTTATCAGATGGAGTACATAAGGTATGATTTAAGGGCAATGATAATATAGTAATACTAAGACAGGGTTTACATTTTAAGGTTTCAGGTTTATTAGGAATAAAATCTTATAAAAGGAAATTTAGGAAATATTATTCCAAGTATTATTCAGATTACATTTATTTAGTGAATACTTTTTTATTCAATTCAATGTTAATTTCTTGACAGAAACAAGTTTTGAAAAGGTTTTTTGAATGGCTAAAATAGTTTAACCCTTAATAATGTGTTGCCTCTATAGTTAACAATTTAATACACCCCATATCCCTTCAAAAACCCTTTTCAAACCTGGTTCCTCTGTCAAGTATTTAATTGAAACTTAGGCACATGCCTTGATATTGCATTTCCACTTGCAGGACATAAATCCATACCACTCTCATAGAATTTCAATTGTTTCGTTTGACGAACTTTGAACTATCGTGTAAGAGAGAGTTCACCCCTGTAACCAGGTCCAATCATTCCAGTTCAACAACTCTATTCAGCACTCTTCCACATAATTTATAGGCATTACCTCCTACCCGATAATACCCAACTGGTCGCGGACTAATTCGCACATCTTTTGGCAGTTTAATGCATCATTTTCAGATTTTAGCCCTTTTCAAAAATAAATAAAAATGCCAAGTGCCAGTGGAAAAATATGTGTAGCAAACCTGGCAATCTACTCCCTTGAAGGGTGCAAGCAAGTACTTCGCGGTTCAGAGTCGGGAAAATTGATGGAAATTTTGTAAGCCATAAGACAATGGCTTTGATTTCTAAATGTATATATATAATATATATAGAAAGGGGCGGTGGCCCGTTCGTTAATAAAAATCTAAGGGCCAAACGCAAATGGTTTCAATGGTAATCAAGAATTTTTGAGACCATTAATACATAAATATACAAATTTACGCAGAGAAGTGTGCATGGAAATGGATTTGAATACATTTTGATTATTGCCCTGGTTATTCCTCTTCCCCCTTCATCATTATCATCGTCGTAGTCATCGTCATCATCATCATCATCATCATCAGCAATCCATTCTGTTTCGTATCTCAGGGCAAATATCTCAACTTTGTATCTGTATCTGGGGGCTTTGTTCGCGCAACCCTGCAACTAAAATGTATCTCGGCAGCGCTCTGTTGTGTCACTTTTTTCTCCTTCAGATTCTTGGCTAAATATGTAAATACATTTGCCTAACTTTAGAGCCGAGCTCTCGCCGGCGTCTGTGAAATGTGATTTGGCAATCTTTCAACAACAAAAGGGGGAAAATTGAAATACGCTTTCAACGGCAAAGCGATTTGAATTACAAATGCCGAGCGCAAGTACAGTTCCCGCCCGACCAGATGCGTAGATACTTTTCATAACTAACTGACTCACCACCACCACCCACTTTTCAGAAACTGACTCGAAAATATTGTCACTGGCAGGCGGCAGAGATTTAAAGTTCCTTAATAATAGTTGCTGCATCCCCCCTGGATTTATGATGATCCTTTGAGGGTTGCTGCAGCAGCCTCAAAACTGTGAGATTGCATTATTAGTTAGAGAGGGACACCTGTTCAAATGGTAATTCAATCTCCCTTGTCTAAAATAGAAACTGAGACACACTCTGGGGCCTTCTGGATTGTACGCATCACTCGCATCTATAATCTGCAAACAAAAGGACTAAGGACGAGGCAGCTGCGCAGTTTTTGGCAAAGTAAAGTCGAAGGAAGGCGCAAAACTAGTTCCAGAAACTACGCATCTAAGGCAGCAGATGGTAAGAGGAGCAACAAAGACGCATTTTTGGCTTTTCAAGACCAAGGACCAAGGAGATTTTCAATTACGTTTTGAGAAGGACACTGAAAGAAATGATTTTTTAGTAATTATATCAAGAAATATGGGTAATATGATTTATACATATATTAATCATTATATTTGAACGATTTTCGGAGAGATTATCGAAGCGTTTTTCGCTTCAATACCGCGAAATCGTACTCGGAGAAGCATAGAGAATTGTTTGATAAAGAAGTGAGCAAAAAATTGGTTCAATTTGATGAAAATTACTGGTAGATGTGATACCAGAAAGTTTAACAACTGCGATTTAAATATAGCAGAAATGCACAAAACGCATGGAGGCGACCATCTTTCGGGCTTCGTTTACCCATTGAGGAGTCAGAATTTTACAAAACCCTTTATATGGCGTATTCCTCAGATCCTCCGTTATTTAATAATAATAAAAAAGTAAGTTGAAGAAGCTACCCTAAATTATTTTCTGTGCACGTTTATCCTAAGACATGGATCAGCCGTTAACTGAGAAATGGAAATTCTCCCGTCACTAGACGCTCTCATTATATTCATTCCTCCGCCCCATTTTCCAAACTTCTTTACGTGGTTTTCCTGTTTCTATCAGCCAAAACAAGGGGAAACCATAAACCATTAGCATGAAAAAAAGGATAACGTGTTTCTTTTATTATCTCTCTCTCCCTAGTCAGTCGTTCAGACTCAATGTCTGTTTGTGTTTGCACAAGACGCAAAAATTTTTACCAGGAACATGTAGAACAACAACAACACAACACACACTCAAACAATAAATAAAACAAATCCAAATGGAAGTCCGCCTCAAGGTACGAATCATATTGCTCAGGTAGTCAGTCAGGGCATTGAAATATCTTTCATTTCAGTGTTTTAGGGTGTTCGCTTCAACTTTTCAGCTCAGCTCACAGATTTAGTTTCGGTCTTGGATTTTGCGTGCGATTTTATATTCCCTTCACACACAGCTGTTAGTAAGTAGTACAGTTGATCTCGGGATCGGAAGTGCTATTTGATAGCTAGAATAAATAATCTTCACCCTTGGGCGGCGGCACTGAGCCTTCTTTCAAGTTAAGTGAACTGAACATCATCATATTTTTATCCTTGCCTCTTGCTCTCTGTTATTTTAGTTGTGCGTTTTGGGAATTATAAAGGGAGGAATATTATAATGTGATACGTGAGGCATTGTTCTAGTGACAGGAAAGGGAAGTTATGATTTACGTTCGGAAATAATTAACAAATTTTATTTATTTCCTTTGGGTAGGTATAAGTTTTTTGTTTACTTTATAGAAGCCTTTCCTCTAAGGTTATAGGTTATTTTATAACATGTACAGATATTATTAGATCCTTTAGATACTTCCTCAAAAAAGTGAGTCTTTCCAACATTTCCAGCTGGAACTGAAAGCTAACGGTTGCTCTTTTGCGATTTTGCTTTTATCCCTTCTTATTCCTGTTCCTTTTGTTTATGCTTTGCCCTACATTGCACATTATTGCCCCACACTTCTCCGTTTGGCTTGTTTATGTTCTTGTTGTTTCCCCTGCCATTTCCATTGGCTTCCTTTTGCATCCCAACAGCATGTGTTCCAGCTCCCTTCCAGTGTCCCTCTTACGCCAACTGTTGACATTTTACAGTTGTGGTCGCCGCACTGTTCCCTCTTCTTTCTTTCCTGCTTTCTTATCAGCATCAGCAGAACAAGATGAAGAGGAGATTACAAAGAAGGAACGAGCCAGAAAGAGAGAGGAAAAGGGCAGTGCAATATTGTGACAGACTGCAACACCTTTGGCACCGAATTGCGAGCGCAGGACACATGCCAGGCGGCTTAATTCCATTATGTTGCATATTTAGTGGCATTTAGCTGCCACTGTCCCATATCCGTGTATCCTTATCCCGATCCCTAACCTGAATGTGAACCCGGGGCCGTGTCTTGAACCTGACCTATGGCCATACATGTGTATATTTGCCTGCACATGTTACTCGCACGCACGAACGAAAGGCCAAAACAAAACAGAAACAAAAAGGCGGAGAGCAAGGACAGACTGCCGCTCACCTTTTTGCGGGAGAGCGATTGGGAGGGGGGAGGAAGGTAGACAGCAGCAGAGGACGGGGGAGAATCATCATGCGGTGGCAGTGTGGGGGAGGAGAAGTGCGCGCCCGCTCTCACAGCATGTGTTCGTGTTGCTTTCTTTTTTGCACTCACAGTCGCTCCTCTGCCTCTTCCACTCTCTCTGAATGCCTCTCAGCACGTGAGTAAATGTTGCTGTCCTTTTTTTGGAGTGTGTGTGTGTGGGATGAGGTGGCGCGTGTCTGTGTGAAATTGCCTGGCGACATGTGCATGTGCGAGTGCGACTTCAACAGGTGTTGTTGCCATTTGTTGTGACGGCGGCGGCGGCGGCACTCGCTGTCTCTCTCTCTCTCACAACCAATTCACTAAAATTCATTGATGAAACATGAAAACTATGAAAGGAGTATCCAATATTAAGGTAACTGTACTTGTAAAGGATATACATATAAAGAGAGGTACGTGCTTTGTGTGCTTAAAATGTGATAGGTAAAAATACCAATAAATATTAATAAATAAAAAACAAAAACAAAATAGTAATGTTTTAGTATTAATTAATTTAAAATGCAATTAAATGTTAACAAAACGTAAATGTCTTGATGTTCAAGAGCTAAAAACCTTTGTAAAATGTAAAAGCTTTTAAAAATCAACTTCTTTAAGGATCTTAAAACCTCCAAAGGAACCCCCATATCACTCCACCTAAAAATCAATATAAAACATATATCAATTTCTTTCAGTATTCCAGCATTTTCCCCACAAATAAAAAAACATAGACCCAAATTATAAATTCATTTTTACGTCAAAGGCAAAGGCGAGTAGCGAACAACGAAAAGGCAACCACATCAATTTATCTCTATAGAACCTCTTATGTCTATTTCCCTTCTTTTTTTTTTTAACGAAAGCCAATGAAAAAGCAACAGACACAGAAATAGCCGGGGCAACAACAAAAACAGCAATGAAATCAAAATGGGCGCTAGAATAATGCATAAAAAAGTCTCAACAAGTCAGACAACTTTGAGCTAAGTACACAATACATCTCCTACCCGCACGCAGCTGTATTTGTGTAAATATGTATGTTTGTATGTGGGTATGTATGTACGAATGTTTGTATATAAGGCAAGTACCCGAATAACCAAAAGCTGAGAACTGAAGCGAAAGAGTGAAAGACAAATTGTTTTCAAACGTCGTAATCAAGAAATGATTTCTTAAAATATGCGCGTTGTCGACTTTTTGAATTTCGGACCCATTACAATGGAAATGAAAGGGGAGAGAAAAAGGGGGTGGAGGAGGAGAAGGAGAAGGGATCTATGTACTGAGCTAAATAGATCGAAGTTGGTAATACCCTAACATGAGTTGTATAACGGTTGAGTAAGAGAGATTATCTTTCTCTCTCTTCCTCTCTTATTATAAATGTCCTCTCCGCTGCGCTCCGGGACGCTCGTTCACTTATTATAATTGTTTCTCCCTCTCTCTCCCTATCTTATTAAAAATATAAAATGATTACACGGCTGGAACGGCAGAAAACTTGTATATATAATAGAGAGATATCATATTGATTTCTCTTAAATAAGTATAATAAGTCAGGCAGAGAAACTCGCTGTCTTTAGACATTTCCTTATAATTTTCCTAAAATTTCCATTAATAAACCAATGAAATCCAATATAAAATCCTCCCTGAATCCCTCCCTAACCCTATTTAACCACAAAATACTTATTAAGTTAACCTCCCACCTCAAGTTAGAGTATAGACAATTGTTTAAATCTCCACGGACGGGCGGAAATAAAACTCACTTAGAGATGCGATGAAGGCGAAATACAGGAAGCGAAAGGGATGCGATGCGCTGTGTGCCAAAGGGATGCAAAATGCCCAAAAGATAGTTTGATAAATCTCCGAACCGAACACAAGGAGACAGACCGTGAGCAGGAAAGTGAATCAGTTAAGATGAAAAGGAGTTGTTTCCGTTCGCAACATCCAGCTGGTTTTTTGAGATTTCGTCAACATAATAATTAAGTACAGTTTCTGTGGTTGCATCCCAAAGATACTTTTGTACCAATTACGAAGGGAAGGGATATATATCTATCTCTAATGGAAATGAATAGAACAAACACTTCCCGTATCTATCTGCCATTTGTATATATGAATTTATGATTTGATTACACCAGCTCAAGTGTCGTCGTTCGTGTATCTTTCGGATACACACAACATTTGCTAATGGCTTTTGTTTACTCGAATCGGAATCTGAATCTGACGAAAGGGCAGCTGGCTCCGATTCGGATTGATTGGTGGTGTAATGTAGTGCTATATAGAAGTCTATGCTATATGTCTTCCCCTCAATTGCGGATTGCTCAAGTCGTCGTCCCGTCCACTTGAGAGCTCACAAATTGTCGCATTTCAATCGCTCCACCACTCTACCACTCTACTCACCCTGCCTCAAATCCCTCAATGCCGCCCCAAATCGATGCACGGGTTTGAGTTCCGCTCCATTGTCATTTTGTATCTGGAACGTAGCCTCGGTTTGGGTTGCACACCGCTTTTCGGGTTCTGGAACTCGAACTTCGATCCCCTATCGGCGGAGTCCAGTCATAGTCATAAACTTAAGTAGACGCCGACCCTTTTTTTGTGGGGAAAAAAAGGGAGCTAGCGGGTAATTTAAGTAGTTCGAAGGGCTCAATTAATGCAAATTATAGAACACTCATAATGGTATACCAAATGTCAAGATAATACCACTTGACTAAGGGGAGATAGGAACCGGAACTGCAAGCACTCGAGAGGCAATTATTAGTACATTTTGAAAATTCTTGAGGTTAATCCTTAGCAAAATGAGATCTGAAGAGGTTTCTTGGCTGGAAAAGGAAAGAATTGTATAAGCGAGGATCAAATAACAACATTTTATGGCGTCACGCATCTTAATTTTATAGGGTATGGTGCTGCAAGCTTTCTGGTAGATTTATGTCTAGATTTCTAAGAATTGAAGTAAAAAATATATAATGTAATAAGAATAACTAGCAAAAGTCACAATAATATTAAAACTAGATAAAGAGATTATGCTGTTAAAGTTAAATATTAAAACAAGAAAAAAAGCAAAATTCGGCAAGCCGAAGTTTAAATACCCTTGCAGTAAGTAAGTATTTATAATTTTGTATATTTAAGTATTGGCAGCTATAGGATATAGTATTCCGAATTTGACAATTTTTGGGAAAATAAAGCTTAAAAATATATTAACTAAGCTAAAAAAAACCATAATTTGAACTGCATACTGAATTTAATTTTATTTTAAAAACTTCTGACAAAAATTATAATTCCCAACAAGGCTATAAAAACCTATCGAATTAACACATAAAAAAAAAACCCCATAAATTATGTTTAGTCGAGTTAACTAAATGGAGTGGGAAGATGGCAAAAAAGTTAACAGAATATGAGAGCATAGGGAGGCGGGGTGCCACAACATTTATTTAATGCGTCGACAAGGATTGCTTCTCGAGCAAAGCAGGAGTCGAGGCGTTGATGGTGGGCGGAATAATCGTTATAGTCGTCGGGCCACCCCTTTTGTCGAGTTCAACAATTGTTTGGCATAACTTTTCGCCCCAAGTGCTAGTGGGGGGGAGTAACTCTTAAATCGCCATCGAATGATTCCCTCGTCTAAGTTTAACAAATGCATAAATAACGAATAAGAAAGCACGACGACACTCACACAGAAAAACCCAGCCAGACTAAGTAAATTATCAAAGTTTTAGGCTCCACCCAGATGTGCGGCTGTATGGGTGTATATATCGGGTATTTGATATAGAAATACATATATATTTGCTCAACTAACTGGTTTTTGTTGCGTTAAAAGTAAACAACATTTAAATTAGCGTAAGAAAAATGTATTATTAATGCGAAAACATGTTTACAGCATCAACAAATAAGAACTCGGAGAGCGAGCGACAGAGCGAGACGGACTGTGCAATTGTTTAAAACGAAAGGCAGCACAAAAAGAGCTTTGTGTAAAGATTAGGGCGGAGCCCAGCCCCAAAGAACCAAAAAACCAACGAATTCGCTCTCCACTCTCCCAAAAAAACAAAAAACATTAAGCGAAATTAATAAATTAGATTCGGAATACGAAATTTCATCATGGCGTCTCAACTGACGCAGAGGAAATCGGAGAACATTTGTATGATGTGTGTGGATATATATTTAATTTTTGTTGATTTGTTTATATATTCTCTTTTTATATATTCTTTTTTCACATATTCTTTTTTTAGTATTGTCGACGACGAATGGCAATATTATCACGTAGCCGAAGGTGGGGGCCGAATTAACTTATTAAATAAATAAATCTACCTGAACACTCATGATTACGTTATGGAAATTAATAATAAATTTGAGGTAATAGCAGCAAGAGGTTTTATTGGGAATTAATGTTTTTATAGTTGATTAAGTTATAACGTAAATTTTAACAATTTTAAATGTTTAAAAATCTCAAAAGATTAATGTTATGTTTTTAATAAAGAATAAATATAAAACTAATTCTTACTTTAATGGTTAAATTAAGTATTTACTTTGTAAGTAGTTTTTTTTTTAATCATATAATGAATACTATGATACAGATAAATTTAAGAGTTCACATTAAAATATAAATTAAACAAATTCCCACAAAAAAACGTAAAAAACTGTTAAAGAGTGCACCTAAAATTCCCAAGTACGAATTCGGCCATGAATTATTTTATATTTTGTATAAAAATAAAAAAGTAAAACAAGGCTTGTTGAAGTTTAATTTTTTTAAGCCTCAATATTAATTTAATAATAAAAAATCTTGGTAAAAAATTTGCAAATTTTACCAACGATTTTTTTAAATAGAATTATTAGCTATTATTTATTAGTAATTATTATTAAATTATTATTCAGGCATAAAAAAGAAGTTAAAATATTGACCAATCCTTTTTTTCTTACAATATTTAAGCCACTTTAGCCTTTTATTTTTAGCCCATAGCTGTCAAGTGTCTCTATAAGCCACACTTTGAAAACTGCGCCCCAAAAACTAGTTTCTTTATATTCATTTATTTTTGTGTAATCTTGTTGTTATTTTTGCACAAACATTTTAATTTCAAGTGACGCAGAGAGAAGCTTTAGGTTTTCCATTATTTGTCTTGACTTGTTTTGCGTTAGATTTTTGTGGCTGTGGCTGTGGCTTGGCACGTTTTACCCAAACCGAATGTAGCTCGCAGATACAGATACAGATACATGGTTAGCTGTAGCCAGACCGGACAGACATACCTTTGCCGCATACTTAACGCACTCGAGTGACAATAATTGAATTCATTATGGAGCGAGAACTGGCCAAGAAGTTGGAGAATTTGAAAAAACTAGGGGGAGATAGGTCTGGGATTAACAATGCCAGGTAATTAACCCCATAGATCCACTGGCCTTGACTGTGGCTTGGACTCTTGTCTCAGAAGTGTCACCAATCGTGGCAGGCAGGCTTATTCGATTTTTAACCAGTATTCTGTGTTACCATTTTTATTTGGGCTACGTGCGAGTTTTACTTATTAGCCACCTAATTACCATATAGTCATAGGTAGTCACTTCTTCTTCTGGGCCATAAAGCTAAATACTTCTCGGCTGACTTTGCCATTATATTGGCATGATCTTCGTGCAAGTTAAGTTTATTTACTTTTTTGCAAACTAACAAGCAGGGCACACAAACCGGGAACCGAGAAAGAAAATCGTTATCAGTTGGTAAGAGAGGTCAACAAACCGTGGATAACCCCCTCCTGGCTCTTGCGGCTTGGCTTTCTTTATCAGATAATTGAGCCAAAGGTAAGCAGAGTGCGCTAACATTACCTGTATTTTCAGAGCGTGTGTGCGACGACTCTGTGACTCTGTGACTCAAGAGCCATAAACTTAGCACTCGGCTAACGGCAATTTCAGCCATCATAAAAGCCCATTTTGCAACAGATTTGATTTCAGCGTTTTCGTGTTTTGAGTATTTGATAATGATTATGGTTTTGGGAATATATATTATTGATATTACTTTGGTTTACATCGATGTGTGGTTTTAACTTGAAACTTATTGGTGTTATTGGTCATTATTTTTTAATATGAGTGACTTAAGCATTGATTTATTCATAATTAAACCCCAATTATAATTCAACTTTACCAAAAACTTTAAATTTGTTTACTGCTAAGCTTTGTTAGACTCATTTCTAGCATCTTTGCTTAATTTTTATACATGCTTAGATTTTATATTCTTAGGGATTGGTTTGGTTGGCTAATCACACAAACAACGTGGTCTTCAGACCTGTCCCAATACGTCAGGTTTTTCCATAGCCTCAAAAAAATTAAATTGAGGATCTTTAATGGTATTCAAACTATTTTAAGATTCGTAATTATCACCATAAAAATATAAAATTTAAATAAAAATTATGTTTATGATATAAAATATATTATTTTATCTTGGAAACATTTTAAATGTTAAATTAAATTAAATTAACTTATATTTTCCCTTATTAAATCTACAAATTTTATTTGTTATTAAAAATTCAGCTCACGATTTTTAACAATTAGCAAAGAATATTATTTAAACTTACTAGGAATAAACTTACCATAAACACAGATATATGAAATATATTTATGCAATATATTTTTTATGCAATTTATATGCAAATTCTTCACTTTGCTTAAAATTTGTCAAGTACTTTTTGGCTTTCTTTTGTTTAATTTGTTTATGAGATTTTTATAATAAACTTCATTTGAAATTTCAGTCACGTTTATTATTTATTTAATTTGCACAGAACTCGCGCAAATCCAAAAATAAACAGAAAACAAGAAATTAAGAAAACGCAACAAAAACAAGAGGAAAATATGACTAAAACCGCAGAAAATATAGAGAAAAATATCTAGAAAAACGGAGAGGAGGAGCGCCAAACCGAAGGCGTCAGAAACTGCACTGGAATTGGAATCAGAATCGGGGAATCGAGGAATGGAATATATGGAAACGGGCGAAAAGCTTCCCACATACATAAATAATGTATGTATGCACATGCATCTACCTATACATATAAACAAATGAGCACAGATGTGTGTGTGTGTGGTTGCCTTTAAATCATAAAACTTACAAAAACTGAAACTTAACTAAACAAATGTCTCAGTTGCAGCAGCAGCTCCTTCCTTGCTCTGCCTTCTGCTTCTCCTTTTTATCAGCTTCGTCTGCTCCTCCACCTCCTCCGCCCCCACCCTCTAGTTGCTTCTCCTTCTCCTTTTCCCTTTTGTTTTTATTCTTCGCCTTGCAATTCTTCGTGTTGTTGTTCTTGTTGTTTGTTCTCGCATTTGAAGAAAATTTGCTGACAATTGCAAAAGAAATTTTTGTTTTTATTTGGTTTTTTCCCCATCTATTTTTTGTTTTTGCTTTCGCTTCTCGTTTCGCTTAACGGTCAAAGGAGGAGAAGGCTTCGTGGGGGGGGTGAGCCAAAGGGGGAAGGTAGTCTTATTTCAATTTACAACCAAGTGACGAAGTATCACAATTCAATGTTTAAAGTTTTTATCACGTTGTGGACGTCAACAACAACAACTACAACAAAAGCAATGACAAATGCAGCGCCACACTCAAACACATACAAATAGTACAGTGGGTACAATGGATAACGTAAATGCATGCAATCCTCAATTGAAACTAGGGAATTATTAAATTAAATTACATAAAAGATTAATCTTAATCTTAATCAAAAATTTAAATAAAATCATTAAACGATTTCCAAAAATGCTATATATAATATAATAGCTCTCTATTATATATTTCTGACGTTCCAGCCGTGTAATCATTTTATATTTATAATAAGAGAGGAAGAGAGAGAGAGAAACATGTATAATAGGTGCGCGAGCGTCCCGGAGCGCAGAGAGCATATTTATAGAAAGAGAGGGAGACAGAAAGATTTGGAAATTCCAGTGAAGTTCCAGAAAGGAAATGAGAGAGACTCCACTGTACTTGGACGCTCGCTGGCTGTCCAATACACAAACAAAAACAAATGGAGCAACTGCAGCCAACTGCCAGGCGACAGCTTCGGGCCAAGGGCGGCGTGTGGGGGGGTGGTAAGAGGATAAGGGGTTCCCCCTTACCTAAGCATGGAGCAGCATGGCAGCAGAGTATGCAAAATCCAAAGCAAAACCCCTTTAGCCGGCTCCCGAGTAGCAATATGGTTAATATAGCGCGACATTTCATCCGCTGCTGCCGTTTCTAGCTACCCGTTCGCTTAGTCAGCTTCCCTCGATTTTTTGGGAAAGGGAAAGGGGATGCGGGGGTACCGGGGAGGCACTAAATGTTTAGTAACCAACTGAAATAGTAGCACTCGTGTTAGTATCGGTTCATGAAAAACGAACAGCAGCAAAATAGAAGTGAAAAAATACAAAAAGAAAACAAAAAAATAAATAAATGAAAACCATTTCGGTTTACATAGAGTTTCGCATGTAGCTACACGACTTGCACTTGGATTTGAATATGAATGTGCATACTAATCCACAGATGAGGTCAACAAAATAGGTCGTAGGAGATGCAAATTTAGGAAATATATTCTGTGCTTCGTTTTGATCTAATTTAATATATTTAGATAAATCTTTAAATTAAACTTGAAACGATTATTTTAATGTTATTGATGATATATGATTTTATTTTATATTACGTAGCTTTTCACTTTAATTCTGTGGTCATTTATTTATAGGGTTGGCGAAAGAGGTCCGGCAGAAATCCTCAAAAATAATACCGTTTGGACCACTGCCCTAATTACTAAGGTAATATTTTGAGGTTTTTGATGATAAACCAAAACTCTACTTCTTCGACCAAAAATACACCAATTTATTATCCAATACAAACCATAAATTGTTAGGTTTCAAAAGATAGCCAAACTTCCTCATCAGTATCCCCAACTCAACAAAAAAGATAAAAAAGATTTTTTATACAAAAAAAAATAAAGTTAAAAACGTTAAACTGATTATGTTTTAATCATGATTAAGTTTTAAATATTACTTTTCTAGCATTCTAAAAAAAATAATCATTCTAGTTAATACATTTTTAATTATTTTTTTAGGTTTAAAATATATTTAAATCTATTATAATGCCCCCAACTGTTTAGTTGCAGGGTCAGTGGCGTAGAGGGCCAAAAGGGGGCTCGGGCGGGCTTAAAAGAGGAAAGTGGTAAGCAAACGACGTCAGCGTAAACTGATTACCACCGGACGGACGGACGGACAATCTATGGAGCTAAGCTGCACTAGCGGCACGTACACAGCGCTTTTTTTGGGGCTTAAAAGCGGGAAGTAAGGGGGCTGGGCATAGGAAAAACTATGGGAACCTTCGCTTCGGGAGTTAGGTTCGCCCGATGGGGGAGACAGAACGACTCGACGACAACCCAAAAGTTCCAGTTAAAACCGACCGACTCTGCAACACACATGAAGTATACGTATATATATATAGGAAGTCAGTCAGAGAGCCAAGACTTCAATTACAGTCAGTCGCACCCATGAGTTGATTGTGAAATTATAGCCAAACTAGCATAGGGTTCCCAGAACTGAACAAGAAAGGGAGGGTAAGACCCAGACCCGGAGAGCGATTACTAATTAATGGAACGTGCTAGCTTCTATAGCTTCTTCTTCACCTCCAATTACTATCAGCTTACACTTACTCTGGGAAATTGGAATACTTTTTTTTGGGAGTGGTTGCTCTGGATATATTGGATATATTAGTTTCTATTGATAATTTTGCAATATTATGACAAATTACTATATAATTATATACATATCCGCTCTTTCTCTCTCTCTGTTATTATAAATGTGCTCTCAGCTGCGCTCCTAGACGCTCGCTTCGCTCGCTCACCTATTATAACTGTTTCTCTCTTTCCTTCTCCCTCTCTTATTATAAATATAAAATGATTGCACGGCTGGAGCGGCAGAAAACTTTTATATATAATAGAGAGATATATAAGGGGTTAATAGGATTGATTATGAAGGTAGATGTTATATTTTATGCTATATAGCATTTTAAGTAACATTTTTACTTTCTTATAATTACAAATTCTAAAAAAACCACGAAGTTAAAAATGAATCAGATATTAATGTAAAAATGTATTCCAAGAAATAATAAACTATAAACTAATCCCCTAAAATGTGAATCATTGCTTCTAAAGCCCGTAAAACCTTTCTCTCTCGGATCTCCAAAGACAGTTATCTCTGTCTAGTTATACTAGATAATGCACATTCATAATTTACTCATCGTCATATAACAATTAATCTTATTCACTTGATGTTTTATCAGCGCTATCAGCGGCCGGCGGATTTGTTATTGCCGAACATAGTTGGCATTCCCCGATCTTTGCGAAAACTACAACTTTTAACACCCACCGCAAACTGCACGTAGTGAAATTTAGCTGCCAACTAAACCAAACATGCTGTGATCTAGAAAATGTAGTATCTTTCAGATGCACACACGCTTTTCCGCACACCCACCCACACTCACACACAGACGTACAAGATACTGTCTGCAGAAAAAAGAAAAATGCACAAAAAAAAAGGCGCACACATAACTTCAACTTGGCATTCCAAGTGACTTTGCACGAAAATGAACACGTGCTGCTTTTAAGCCAAAAGGACGATGAGGAGGGGGTGGGCTTAAGAGGGGGAGTGGAGAGCGGAGTGGGCGGCGAGGTGGGGTCTCTGGCTTGCAGCCACCAAACCGCAGACAATAACAAAAGGCCAAGTTGAGTGCAGTTCGGGTGACTCACTCACTCACTCCGCTCTCTCTTACTCAATGCAGCAGCGGCTCTCTTAGCAAAGAGAGAGAATGTGGAATTATGAATAACAGTTCAAACATACTTCTAGTTGGAAGTTCCACTGTAATAATGGGAATTGAGAATGAGAATGAGATTTGCCTAAAGCCCGACTTTAAGTTAACAAGTTTCCACTGTGGCATATAAGGTTTTTGGGCAAGACTAAAACTTAGTTGGCCGCCTGGGACTAAGTGTGTATGGGCCTGTGGTTGCGGATGTCTCTGCGTGCGTGTGTGTGTGTGTGTGTGTGTGTGTGTGTGTGCTTACATTGCGGTGGTGGTGCTGCTGCGTCTGCCGGGAACTTTAGTGGCCGCTGCTAGACTAACTTTTAGCAAAAGTTTTAGGTTCAAAATACCTGCCACTAACTAAAACCACAGAGGCAGCACACACAACCACACACAGAGGCAGAAGTTTCTCTTCTCCACCACGCATCGAACTATGAAAATCAGAAAAGTTTGCAGACGAGAAATTTCCAGCAATGCATCCGAACAATGGGGAAATGGACGCCGCTGCCCCCCAGGACTTACCGCACCGCTGTTTCCCAGCGCCATTGCCATTGAAGTTGGTATAGTTGGTTTTCCTTTGGTTTCCACTGGGAGAGCTTGAATTTATGGCTAAATTTATCACAGAATTGTAGCAATTGCGGCAAACATAAAACACAACACTCGACTTCTCGAATAACCGTAAACGAACAGCTGTCAAAGTGCGCGGGCACCCAGAGGCAGGGCTGTTTGTCAGCCAAACAGCTGATGGCGCGGGCCAGGGCTGCGTTAAATAGACCGCGGAAATTTGAATATAAGTGGGAGGCAGCAGCGAGCAGTTGTATTTTCAATATTTAAATGGGAAAAACATATTTTGTACAATCGAAATTAGCTAATTAAACAATAGATTCTGCATAAACTTGTTAAATTTAATCCTCATCTAGGTCGGTCAACCTGCCGAACGCATTTCTGGACTTCCGCCGTTCTTGGTTAAGGGACAGTCGCAGCATATCATCCGAATCCGAGTCAACGGACTCATTTACGTTTCGGCTTGAATGCTCCGAGGGCTGGGCACTGGTCCACTTATTATTGGCCAAGTGCTTAAACCACCAGAAACGACTCACGTATTCCTCGACGCCCGGACTGATGAAGTAGAGCCGGAGCGGACGCTTGCTTCGATCCGGATGCTTCCGCATTTCGGGTTGGTGCGAGTGCATCAGGTCCAGGGCGAAGGATAAGTGTAGAAAGTATATGGCGGCGGCGTACATAGCAAACATCCCGTTGTCCCGGCTGCAGTTGTAGAAGCCAAGCCAGTTCTTGTCCTGGAACAGCGTCAAGGTGTTCATGTGCATGTGGGCGAACACGGTGAGAAGGTGAAAGAAGCCAAGGATTCCAGCGTGTGCGGCTTCATATTTCATCTTCGGTTTCTCGGCATACAGGGAGCTAATTATTGCCAGGATCCCCACAATCATGGAGCCTCCATAGGTGCCGCACAGCACGAAGATGTGCGGCACTCCGTTGTCTCGTCTGCAGTGCCAGTGGACGACGCAGCAGATCAGGCTGAGGATAACCTCCATCAGCTTGAAAAGGAACCAAACTGGCCTTTTGGAGCGGACCTGCATGATGTTTCCCTCTCGAATAACTGGCAACTACTGAGAGTCTAGGCTGATACCGACATACATTTGAATTCCGAACGACGGACGTGAAAGTCACAGACTACTCTACTACTACGGGCTAAGGGAGAGCTAAGCTACACCTAAATCATAATTACTTCCGCCAGTACTGAGTGAAACGATGGATCTGCTCCACCAGCGCCGGCATTACGGCCGTTATGCTCACATCCAGGAGACTCTGCAAGTGCTGGACAGCCTCCTCGTCCGTCAAGCCCAGCTGCAGATTCTCCTCCACCTTCTTGACCGCCTTATCGGGCTCAAGGGCGATATCCGGCACGGTGGCATCGACCATCAGGGAGAACAAATTGAGCATTACATTGGCATGGCGTCGCAGATGCAGGTAAGCCGTGTAGCATTGCTTGCGGAACTCATGATGATGCTCAGAACTAATGCCACCCATGGCCTCCACCATCTCCTTGCTCAGCTTCATGGGCGGCGGCATGGGCTTGGGATCGCGGCCCAAAATATAGCCAAAATCGATGTGGAAGAGCTTGCCATTGGTGGTCAGCAGCAGATTGTCCAGGTGACGGTCGCCCACGCCTGCAAAAACCACGTAATTAAGCAGGGAAATAGAACTCAAGAGAGGTCACAAGGCTAGAGACTCACCCAGCAGGTAAGTAATCACACAGTAGCCGGCACAGCTTTTGATATAAGTGTCCATGACCTCCGCCGAAATGCCATAAGGTCCATTATCGCAAGGATGATGCTTCCGGAAGAAGTTGTGGATGTTGCCCTCACGTGCCAGCACCTCGGCCACTGTGCACGAGTCCACATATTGCAGGAAACCATGCTTAGAGCTGGTGGCCAGCACCTTGTAGGGCGTCAGCTTCAAATCAAGGTTCTCGCGTCGCAGAAGCTTGTCCATCAGCGTGATCATCTGCAGAATGAGCTGATCCTGACGCAGATCGTCGCCATGCTTGAAAATGGCCGCATACTCGTGCTGGGCAATTGAAGTGACAAAGGTGAGTCTGCAGAGGAGCGAATTTAATGGGGTTTTTGTGGCGTTTTAAGTGGAGACAACTCACTTGGCCGGCATTAAAGCGCTCTTAAAGAGCGACGTGCGCATGGGCACAATCTTGGTGATGTATATTTCCGGATCCAGGGGAAAGGGTATGGGCTCAAAGTTGGTAAAGTTCACCTTGAACATGTCCTGCTCGGCCAGCAGCTTCTGGAACTTCTCCGTCTTCTTATTCCGATTACCCGGCTCCTTGGCCACGAGTTTAACCAGCTTGACCAGCTCGTCTATAAAGCGACGCTGCTTGCGGAGATTGTAGAAGATGCCGCGAAGGTTGAAGTTGCCTGGGGAGAAGAATGAAACGTACAAGGTTTCTATTTCGAATGGTAAGCCTTTCCTTTACCCACCATTCTCCAAGACCTTAAGGAACATCTTGAGCACCATGGCATACATGTCGTGTGCCCGCTCATCCTGCTTCCGCACCGACTCCACCTCCTCCACCTCGATGGACAGGTACCAGTAGAAGTAGTTGGCCAGCGTGGCATTCGTGCAGGCGCGCTGGATGAGGAATGTGCAGAGATTGGCCGGAACACTGCCAAAGCTAATGCCCTCGGCCAGCATCAAGGCATTGGAATTGGAGTCGCAGGGCAGCGAACTGCCGCCAGGCGTGGCCGGAGTCGAGGGTGCCGGCGGCGCTGCCGAAGATCCCGTTGAGCCCGGACTCACTGACTTGTCACTCTTGATGGCCGCCAAGACACTGGCCGCTCTCTGATTTGCCGGAATAACGGAGGCATGGAGCCCGCTGCTGGCGGCACTCAGATCCGAGAGGCTGCTCTGGTCTAACAGCGAGCCATTGTCATCCAAAATAGAGCGCACCACATCCCGTTCGGGAAAGATGCAGCCATGCAGGTGGACAATATGCCGCGGATCCTCGTACTTGAGAGCCTGCACCAGTTGCAGCAAATACAGCAGCAGATCCTCGTCGGGAGCTTGAGCCAAGCGACTAACTGCATACTTTCGCACTTGGGGATGCGTAAATGTGGGACTCAGCAGCTCCAATGCATCCTCCACATCCATGGGCGCCCAGTTGGCCAGCATCCAGAGCGCCTGGGTAACCTCATCCTCCAGCTTCCAGTTGATGCACTTGAGGAACTTGGTCAGGGCCTTTTTGTGCGAGGAGAGATAGAAGCGGAACTTCCACACCAGATCCTGCTCCTCGCTGCTCAGCACATAGGTTGGGGGATACCGGTACACAATGGTGTGCAGCTGGTCCCGAATGCTGAGGGGGAAAGGAAGGTGTCAGTGAAGAAGTTCTTCAAGAAGAGATTAACCTCAAACCTGGCTGTGGGCTTGGCATCTCTATCCGAGATCCCAGAACGTTCCGAACGGGCCAGGCGATGGTGCTTTCTTTCCACCAGGTTTTCCTTTAAGAAATGTAATGGTTTTTAGCTCCAGATTCAGCTTAACCCTTACCTGCATAGTGGTATATAGGATATACCACATAGTTGGCTCTTAGGATACCCGCTGCTTACCATTTGAATCTCCGAATCCGGCACGGATACCAGCTTGGGCTTCGCCGGCAGCTTGTATTTGACATCGCCCTCCGCCTCGAAGTAGACCACTGCATACTGTGGAGAACAAAGCATGGACTCAGAGCTCTTTCGCATCCCACAAATTCCCCCAAATGGACTCACATTGTAGGTGTCGTCCACGACGATGGCCGGAAACTCAATCATTAGAAACATATAGTCGGACATGCGCTTCTCCCGCTCGTTGATCACCTCAATCTCGCGGAACGTCAGCCTGTCCAGCCAGTCCACCTTTTGCACCTGTCCGTTGCGATGCTTCTTGGCCAGCTTTCCCAGGCGCTGCATCTGGGACTTGGAGGACTCCTTGCCCTTGCCAGGCGTTCGACTTGGGAAGCTGCCATCGCCCTCGACACCCAGCCAGACCCGCAGNTCGTACATCCCCTGGCGGAACATGCCATCCTTGCCGAACACGGAAATGGAGGTGCCGCCGATCACGGTCGTTTGGCCAGCGCCCGAGCAGTCCAGGATGGTCAGCACAAGCATGGCGCTGCGCGGCAAGTCGGAGAACTGCAGCGGCAGCGACACCCACTCGTTCCAGCTCCAGCGCTTGCCAAAGGACTTGTACGAGCTGGTCACGGGCAGGCAGTAGGGCCTGCCCTGGTTGAACACCTGCAGGCGCACCTGGAACGAGGGGTGCTCCTCGGAATACAGGCCTGAGAAACGCAGGATGGGATCATCGAGGAGCTTTTCATAGTCCGGCTGACGTTTCTTCCCCTCGAGTGTGCCACTGGGGAGGTACAAAAACACTGTAGGACGCTTTTCCACACCTTTTCCGGTCGTGAAAGCACTTACACCTTAATCTGGACGCGTTCGTGGAGCGAGGAGCTGTGTATATAGCGGAAATGATCATCGGGCTGGTCCATTTTCCTAATGCTTTTCGTAGTTTTTCATTACTTCGCAATTTTTCACGCAGCAGCAACAACAACAACTGCCCACAACAGATAACAGCTGATCCAAAGAAATACGTCTGGCCACGCTAGACATTATTCTTTTTTTGAAGTGTGACCACATTTTTTGAGGTCGAATGACAACCGGGAATATTTGAAACAACAGACACGTCCTTCTTTTGATGATTCATTTTAGATTAATAATTATCCCTTAGATATTGGCTGGCGTTCTGGCGGCTGCGCCTGCCTTGACAGCTTCCAGTACATAGATAGTAAAAAAAAGAAACTCGTAAAAATTTTCAAAAATTTGAGAAAATTAGAAATCGAGTTTTAAATGCAGAAATGTTTGCCTGTAAAAACCAGGAAGAAAAAACCAAATAAGACTGAAATCGGTTGAAGGTAATCCAAGTTATTATCTCACTATCTCTCGCAAAATCTAGCTATATTTCTCTATTTACATAAATAAATGAAATTGTTGGCGCTTACCGATCGGAGCTATCAGCTTTATACATATGTATATAGGATATAGGATAATATTTTTGGTTCGGACTTACCCGCAGTAGAGGAACATTTTACCTTTCACCGCTGACGTGGCCGAGATTCATCGATGATTAAGTCCTTTCGAGTGCAGA
>JAEIHY010015863.1:0-18832 GCA_018904565.1 Drosophila tsacasi | reverse complement strand
TTCACTGCGTTGCAAACTTCTGACTAAAATTATAATACCCTGCAAGGGTATAAAAACTCTACCCTCTTCTACAATATAATAAACTAAATTAATGTTAGCCTGTGCACATAAACATATCAGCGATCTATTTTAAATTAATTTAACGTTTCAAAAGAAGTGTTCTATCAGACAAATAAATATCGGTGCTTTACGTACACTGTACATAAAATATGTTCGAGGGCTATGTAAAAAGTAACTTTCTCACTGCGATAGCTTCACAAGGAGAGGTGCTACGCAACTTTTGACAGCATAGCCCTCCCACTCTCTATACGTGCAATGATCAAGTTTCTGCGACGCTCAGTGCCGGATTGACAGCCAATTTAAATGAATCCTCCGATCGCTCCCGCCGCCAATTGCGAAATCCGCTGTTTTACGTTTTTTTATTGCGAAATCGATTAAACCTGTGAACATTTATCGAGAATTGACTACAGTGTATGGGAAAAACTGCATTTCTGTTCTGTTCTGTTCTGTTAATTAGAGAAACAGACGTTCAGGATCACTTCAGCAGTGACGAAGAAGTGAAAACAGCTACCGTAACTGGCTGGCGGTTGAGTTCTTCGAGTCGGGCTACCAAAAGTGGATTATGAGGCTCGAGAAGTGTATTGACAGAGAAGGTGAATATGTTAAAAAATATATAATGAATAGACCTTTTCAATGATATAAAATAATACATTAATAAATAATGTTGTACTGCCGAAAAAAAATAGGGAAAGTTACTTATTACATAGCCCTCGTACTACTTGGAAGCAGTCGGGTAAGACTGAGCAGTGAATTACACATGTTTTTCAAGTGTAACGTTCTTACATTTGTACTAGCACGAGGCGCACATGAATCGCTTGCACCTAATATTCCTAATATGCCTACCTTCGCCAGCTGTTGCATTAAAAAGTGGCTGCATAACGTGCTGCATGGGCTGTGCTGTTTGCTGGGACGCCATCAAAGACGCCTGTTGCAGCAAATGATTGCCAACAGTGGCACCTTGGAAGTTTTGCGGTGCCCCTGCCTGCTGGTTGTACGACTGCTGCATATGCGACTGCATTTGCAATTGATGCTGTTGCTGCGATATCAACTGCTGTTGGGCAGACATCGACGGCATGGGAGCCAGCTGGTGGGGCATTCCCTGACCCATGCTCACCACCTGGGGTGGGAGCGAGAGCGAGTGAAGCTGCTGATTGGACTGTGTTTGCATGAATGGTTGCTGTTGTGCGGCAGGCACGTTGAATGCTTGCGAGTTTCCCGGCTGCTGTTGTTGGTGTTGCTGCATCAGGATTGACTGCTGCGGAATGAGAGGGATTTGGTTCTGCTGCTGCGGCTGAATTGACTGCATCGGAATGCCCTGCTGCTGGATGGCGGTGACCATAGTTGGATGACCATTGAGTCCGGACTGTTGGGGCACATTCTGATGCACGAGTTGTTGAGGCTGCTGTGTTTGCATATTGGGCATTTGCTGCATCTGCGTTGATCCGTTCTGATTGACCACTTGGGGAACCACGGTGCACTGAGGGCCCGCTGCACTTGTTGAGGTAGGGGCGGCACCGCCACCAACAGGCAGTTGGTGGATCGGCTGGGGCTGTTGGTAAATCAGCTGGATTCCGTTGATGGCCAGCGGAACTGTTTGGATTGGAGAGCTTATAAGTTCAGTGGTTGGTGTGTTCACCACACTGCCGTTCTGCAACGAGGTGTTGCTCTGGACCTGGCTAGGCCCAGAGCCGGCCACTTGCAGGTCAATCTTTAGTTGACCTGGCGACGGCTCCTCCGCCGCAGTTGCCGCAGAAGCCTTTTGCTGCTCCTGCACACGACTAACACTAAATCGTGATATTTTACGTGCACTTGGATTACCGATGACGGCCTCCTCAACCTGCTTAGGCACTGCAGACAATGTGGCCGTCGCTTGCTATAAATGATAAATTGGAGTTGCAAAATTGATTTCTAGTTCTAAATTGCGCCGAACTTCTTACCTCCTCGGAGTTATCTGCGTTTCGCAAAGCCGCTAATTTCTTCTCCAAGTCCGCTATGGAGTTTTGATTGAGTGATCCGTTGCTGGGATTTCTTTGCGGGGCATCACTGCCGCTGGACGAAATCAAAGTAGCCGAAGGTGGTTTCTCCAGGCTGGGCTGCTTGGACAGTTGACTCTCGTTGCCAGGTGTAGTGTCAGTTGGAGTCGGATCCGAGTTGCCGACAGGCGGCCCCTCAAGATTACTGGCAGTCTGCAGGTGCACATCGGAGCCCACGCTGTTGTCGATTGAAGTGCGTCGAGAATTGTAAAGAGAGGAGCCAGAGCCCCTGGCCGAAGTCAATGCTGCATTGGGAGTGTTTTGGCCCACAGATGATGCTGATCCGCCAACGATGTTGTTTGGTTTGTTAAGCTGAGCAGAAAAAGAGGAAACATTTTGGATTTTATTCAATATTCACTCGGCTCCTATACCCTAGGTATAGATCGAGGCATAGTATAATTATAAAGGTAGTCCAGTTAGATTTTGACAGGCACTGAAATGAACTGAGGGGCATTGAGAGAATAGAGACTGACCCGTGTACTTCAAAATAGCCTATTAAATATCAAAGAGGTGAATTTTGTTTTTTTTTTATAGTTTTATTACGCATCTGAAGATGTAGAAGGAAGAAGAATAAGGAGGAGAAGCAAGAAGGAAGAGGAAGAAGGAAGGCGCAAGGAAGAAGGAGGAAGAAGAAGGAAGAAAAAGAAGGAGGAGGAAGAAGAAGGAAGGGGAAGGAGGAAGAAGAATAAGGAAGTGGAAGGAGGAGGACGAAGAAGAAGGTAGAGGAGGAAGAAGAAGGCAGAAGAAGGAGGGGCAAGAAGAAGGAAGAGAAAGGAGGAGGAAGAAGGAAGGGGGAGGAGGAGGAGGAAGAGGAAGAAGGTGAAGGAAGAAGGAGCAGGAGAAAGAAGAAGAAGGCAGGGTACAGCCTAGAGACTGCTCCCACAACTTTCTTTTCTCTTCACAAACAAACATGTACCGATTTCAATGCCTGACGAGAGAACGAAAGAGAGCCGACTGGACTAATTCTACTATGGATCGAGGTGTTAATACGGATAAAAAGACATGACTGTAATTTTAGCAAATGAAACTTATTTTCAGATAACCAAGGAAGGGTCAACTGCTATGTTTTAGATTTTAGAACAATACTCGTAATCATAACCTTTTATATAATATTGCTGGGGTCCTTACCTCTTGTGTCTGCGGATTGGTAGAAGAAGCCTTAAGCGATGACATGGCCGGAGAGGCCTGGTGAGGAGCTCGGTTATTAATGGAGGCCACTACAGCCGAGGCAAAGGCATGTGCATGCGTTATGTTCTCAAGCTCGATCTTCAGTTGCTCCAGAGTATTTGCAGCTCCAGCGCCCTGATTAGTCGCTTGCTGCGCTTGGCCTGATTTATCTTTGGGCCTCTCGGCCTCGACTACCGCTGGCTGACTGTCTTCTGCTGACTCCACAGGGGTCTTGTTGGGCATGTCAAATGTAATTTTCACTGCGGTCAAGTCGTCCAGGCTTCTGGTGTGCTTCAGGTCCTCTTGGATCTGAAGGTGTCGATTCAAGGGCAAATTGAGGCTCCGCGGAGCTCCGCTGCCAGTTGATTCCAGCAGCTTTTGCATCCGAGCGATTGCCAGCGAGCATGGCTTTGGTCTATCCTTGGTTTCATCCAGGGCAGGCTCCGTACCCGTTGGCGTAATGTTACTGTCAGGCATGTAGTCAATCGACAGCGATGTGTATTCGGAGGCTGTGCTCGTCTTCCGCGACACGGAACCGGATCCGATGGTCACGTCGTTGCTGCTATTAGGCGCGTCCCTAGATGCAGTTGAGGAGGACGACAGTGTTGAAGTGGTGGTCGGCGGTGTGCCGACATTTCCCTGGGGTTCCTGGGTATTTCCTATCCTAGGGACGTGCGACTTGGCCTCGATGGTCAACGTAGAGTTCGTTGGCTCCGAGCCCCCATTCCCGGAGGGCAGAGTCTCAACACCGTGGATAGTGGGTTCGAACATCTTGGTTATGTCGCTGGCGGTTTCATCCCGCTAAAATTAGTGCGTTATACGTGAGTCAAAGGAGTCAAGAAAGAGGCAGGTGCATATGTGTTAAATTAAGATTCAAACTTTAAACCGAAAATCAAAAGTAAAATTCACTTCTTATTGTAAGGAGAGAACAAAGAATTGTAAAAAATATTCCCCGGATGTATTTTCAAAGACGAACTTTTTGATTTATAAGATCCTTAGTGCCTCCAAAGTTAACAAGCTTTAAAACTCGTTCAACTGACACAACTATGGTCGAAGGTACAAAAAAATTCGATTCTACGCTTTAAATGGGAAAATGTACATTCGGCATTTAATGAAGATCTGTAGCGCATGCAAACATCAGAAACCAGTTAAAAATATCGGACACAATGAGGTACATTGTTCGAACAATGTAGTAAAATCAAATTAGTTATAATAACAATATGCATACCATATGTAAATTACCATAAGCAAGCACGAACAAGTGATTAATTTTTAATTGTTAGGACGTATTATCTATCAAGAGTCGATGTTGATTAATTATCAAAAGTGTCGTTGAATTTTGTGTCTAAAGTGATGATACCAAAACCCAGTTTACTGATGAAAAGTTAAAGAATTTTCTGTTCACAAACAAAAACTGAAGTTTATCATGAACAATTTAGAAAAAAAATGCATATGGGTAACTCTCCAGAAAGGTCAACCGCAGCAAAAGCAACAAAAAATGGCCTTAAATTAATATTTTTAACATAGTAACATAAGGAAATAATCCAATGGATCAAATTTTAAAGCCGTTATCGTATTCTAAAACAAATTTCGAAATATTCGAATGCAAACTCGCGCAACTCGCAATTTTTCAAAAACACCATAAAAAGATCATGTTGTGTTTTGATACAAATCTCCTAAGCAGGGGAACTATGCTGGGACTTTTGCTTTCAATCATCACTGGGAGATTGCAAAGAGTCAAAAGAGACCACATTTATACTTCTCTGATTTAAAAACCATCACGAAAAGTACGACGGAAGAAAATTTCGCGTGCGACAGTGGTTAAAATTAAAAAAAAAAACTACATAATATTTTTAAGTGAACTCAAATACATTATTAAGTTGTATTGATATTCAATACATTAAAATTAATTGCATTAAAATCCTTCATCAAGTTTCGCTGAAATCAGTGCTTGAACTGGCTTGCGAAAAAGTGACTTCCGTCTGTGTCGCGTGCGAATATCTTACATTTTTGTAATTATCTTGAAAACGAATTGTCCGAAATCGATCTTAACGCCAAGAGATATGTTTCAATTTTTTTAAAATTAACATAAAATCTTGGTACATGGTTTTTCTTAGTTTGAATGCGTACAAATGTAGCATGCGACATCAGAGAGTTACCCATATACATTTCTTTAACAATTCATCAGCCTTCGTGTCTTGCATTGGGCTATTGGTGAAAAGTGGGGAAATTAGGCGCGCTCTAGAAGCGTTATTTTTTTTCTTTTATCTTCTCCTTTTTCTCTTTCTCTCAAACTCGAGAGCAAAAAATTGTAATTTTGTTATAAGGCCTTTGGAAAATTAAAATGGTTTACGCTTGATACTCTATTTAATATATCTTCTTTAATCTATTTGGCTTGCCTCTTGTCCTTGACATTTTCATTACAGAAAATCATTTAAAATATTTAGGAATACACATATGGAAAATAATATAAAAATTTGTCGACTATGAGTGTAATTTTCCGAATAAGGTCCAAAAGAAAATAAAAACATCCTGATAAGTAAAAACATGTTAGCTAGAAAATAAATAAGTGTTTACATAAGCCCAGTGCACTCAACACTTACAGATCTATGTCTTTGGTGTGACCTAAACGTGGAACGCTGTCGAGTTAGAGACGCGTGTCGGACCTGTTTTGTTATAGTAGGGATAGATCAAACAATACAGAAACATGGATTTTGTGATATCGAAATTATAATCGCTTGGTTAAGTTAAGTGTTCAACGGATTTATATCAAAAACGGGCAAAAATTCACCCATTGACATGAACATACTCCAGATATATGGAGTCGGAGCCCGCATTTTTTATACAGACACATTAGGCATTGTAGGGAAACTATTATATACACTAAAATTAAAAGTGTATTTGTCTAAAAATGGATGGCGGTTGGGAAAGAGAATTTCCCAAAAAGAAAATGTTGTAAAGGACATGTTTACGTTGCATTGAGATTATTGAGATATTGTTGGCTCTCATCTGTGCTTTTTCATCCAAAAAACAGTAAGTATCCTTGCGTCTGCGTTTGAAAAACCCTCGTAAGAATGGTCTTCATTGAGCAACAAAGAGATTTTTCTGTGAATATAGTTTTGCGGATAGCGATGTACCTTTTCAATATTGCGGCGATAATTGGTTGGTATTGGGATTTGGTTGGGATTCTGTTTGACTTGGTCAACAATTTCATTGATCATTTCCACAAATACTATACTTTGGCAATTCGAAAGCAAATCTTGGGCGATCTGAAAGAAATAGTTAACGAATACAATTAACCCTGCAGTATGACTTCGGCTGGGAGTTCGGTCTTACCAATTTGTTGGCAATTTCAACGGGATTCACATCTCCAATGTCAAATTTGAACGTAATCGTTTTCAGCTTGTTTTCCATGTGACAATTTATGACGCTACCCTCGTCCACACTGGTGACACTTAGTTTGGGAATCCGCTCGTTGCCGCTTCGGTTGGAACGCCTCGGTTTCTGTGCACGACTTGCAGCACTGTTTCCCTGCAGCTGCTGCTGCCTTAGCTTTTCTGCTGCATCTGCCGAAGCACTTTCGACATTGGTTAGCGTTAAGCTATTGCTAACCGACATAATCTCCGATGCGGCAACTGGTTGCTCTGGGTTAGTCTGGCTCAACTGCTGACTCTCCATCTGGATCTGGAGGCCTTGCAGAGACATCTTCCCCTGTTCGTCCACTTGGGGTTGGGCCTGATGCTGCTGGACACCAGCATTTGGCTGTGGTGCCTGCAGTTGCTGTGGTGCCTGCAGTTGCTGCGGGATCGAGGGTTGGTGTTGCTGCTGTACAATAGGTTGCTGCGCAATTGCTATAGGTTGTTGCTGCTGTAGAGGTTGCTGTTGTTGCTGCTGTAGAGGTTGCTGTTGTTGCTGCTGTAGTGGCTGCTGTTGTTGCTGCTGCAGTGGTTGCTGTTGTTGCTGCTGCAGTGGTTGCTGCTGCAGTGGTTGAGGTTGTTGTTGTTGCTGCTGCAGTGGCTGCTGTTGTTGTTGTTGCTGCTGCAATGGCTGCTGTTGTTGTTGTTGTTGCTGCAGTGGCTGCTGTTGTTGTTGCAGAGGTTGGTTGTGCAACAACTGCTGCAATTGCTGCTCTAATGGCAAGGACAACTGTATAGGTTGCTGGGCCGGCGGCGGCTGCTGCTGCTGCTGTTGAACGAACTGTGGATGTTGCTGTTGAGTAGATATTGGCGCAAATCCTGCATGTTGCTGTTGCTGTTGTTGGTGGGGATCAGCCGAGTGAGGAGGCACTTGAGGCTGAAGCTGCTGAGCCTGTGGGTTGTACGTCTGAGTCAATGGCTGTTGCATTACCGGAGCCACCGAAGTCGATGGCACTTGCATCTGCACCGGAATCTGCATTGGAGCAGCAATCACTTGCGATCCAGAAATTAATTGCTGCGGCATCGGCTGGCCATACTGTTGCACGAATTGTTGTTGTTGCTGTTGCTGTTGAAGTTGCTGTTGTTGCAGTTGCTGGTGCTGTTGCTGAATTTGCTGCTGTTGCTGCTGGAGTTGTTGCAACTGATGCTGAGCAAGTTGTTGTTGTAATATTTGTTGCTGTTGTTGTTGTTGCTGATGTGAGGCAGCCGCCTGCTGTTGATGCTGCTGTAACATCTGTTGCTGCTGCATTTGAAGGGCCTGCGATAGCTGTTGCTGTTGGTTCGTCTGTTGCAGCGCATACGCCTGCTGTTGTTGCTGCTGCGCCAGTTGATTCGAATGCATTTGGTTGACGGGGGCCTGCTGCTGCTGCTGCTGGTAATATTGCTGGGCCATTTGGTGCTGCTGGGCCAAGTCCTGTGGCTGCACGTTTGTATGCATCAGTTGCTGCAATTGCTGCTGCAGGGGAATCTGAATATGGCCCGCTTGCTGATCTGCTTGTTCATGTTGCTGCGTGGACAAAACAGTCTGTGGCTGCACCTGCTGCGCCACTTGCTGTATCACTTGTGGCTGCGGCTGCTGCTGTTGATGGCTGATGGCTGATGGTACGTTGGGCTGCTGCTGCAATTGCTGGCTATTCGTTGGCGAAATAACTTGTTGGCTATTGGACATCTCTGGCATCGTCGAGCCTTGATAGGAGGCAAGCTGCGGCGGCTGGATGTAGTGCACAGTTGGCTTCTGTTGCATGGCAATGGCTGGGACCTGTGGCTGCACCGAGATCAACTGAGAAACGGCCACAGGGACTGGCACTTGCACCGGCGGCTGCTGGTTTGTGTTCGGGATGGAAGTGTTCGAGCGCGTGGCGAGAATCTGCGGCTCTGTGCTGTTCGTAGAGAGAGCGAGGCTTGTCTCTGAATCGGTGTTTAGCATGTCGTACTTAAACTGCAGCCGTTGATTCCATTTCACACCATCTTCTTCGTCCTCAGACTCCTCATCGTCCTCCTCATCCTCATCGACGTTTGTTGGCAAACTCTCCCTTTGTTTTTGCAGTGCCAACTTCTCCAAGCGCGACTTCTCGTTCTGCAGCTTAATCTGCGTCTGGCGTTGGGCGCGCTCCTTAAGCAGTGAAACAACCTGGACTTTTAGGAGCCGCGCCACAGCCCGTGAGTCGTCCTCTGATATAATGTTCTCCTTCATCATTTCCTGAGCAATCTGTTCGTATTCATCGTGCTGGATGTTGTACTCGAACTGGATTGCCTCGTTCTCCTTGTGTCGGGACGAACGCTTCTTGGGATCCATGAAACGCAGCCGAAACTCGATGATGCTAATGCTGGGATCGGAGAGGAACTGTTCGGAGGCAGTGGGTTCCACGCGAATGCCGATGTCTTCATCGAAGAACTCGGACTCGAGGAGCTCGTTGCAACTGGGACGGTCCTCCTTCTTCAGTTCAATGCACCGTTCAATGATGTCGCGCACATTGGGATCCTCCACCTTGGCCAGCGCTGCTGGCTTAATGCCGGATATCACCTTTTTGTAGATCTGCGCGGGACCCTTGCACTCGCTGTACGGATACTCGGAGATTGCCATCTCCAACATGCACATGCCAAACGCATACACATCAACGGATTCGTCATAGTGCTCCTCGTACATTTCCGGCGCCATGAACTCCGGCGTACCAATCACAGATTTTGCATGGGAACGATTCTTCAATGTTGCCAGACCCAAGTCACCGATCTTAACACTGCCAGTGGTGCCGGTTATAAAAATATTATCACATTTCAAATCACGATGAATTATAGGAAATTGACGAGTATGCAGAAAGTTTAGTCCTTTAAGAATTTGGCGACACCATGACTTCAATACCTTTGGGTGTATTTTCTTAAACCGTTTTAAATAGCTGCAACAAATTTGTATGTAGTGTAAAAATATATTAATAAAAAAACTGGCGTTGCTCTTACGATTTCAAAGTTCCAGATAACATTAGTTCGGTGACTAGTACTATATTCTTCTTGCGGCCAATGGGAAACTCCCAATACGTATAGAATCGCACAATGTTCGGGTGCTGGAGCTTCTTTAGCATGTCTGCCTCCTCGCGGAACCGGGTCCGTTCGCTTTTCTTAACTTGCTTGTCCTGAAAATTGTAATATGCTTGTTAGCGAATAAGATAACAATGTATTGGGAAAATTTGAAATTAACTTATTTAAGATCGATATATTTTCGTAAAGCGAAATGCCGTATAACGAATAAAAAATTTTAATACAAATTCATACAAATTCTATGGGTTTGGTTCGAGAAATTTAAAAATGTACCATATTCTATAATTAAAAATGGATTTTATCCTTTTATTTTACTACAATTAAATCCAAACAAGAGAGAGGCCATAAAGCGAAAACGCGGTATAATTGAAGAGGGCCGTTATAGCGAACCGCATAAATTGCGGCCGCATAGCGAGGTATAAAATGACTCCTCCACTTTGTTACAAACTTCTGGCAAAAACTAAAACACCCCGCATGGGTATACAAATATTAACCATTACAGTTTTAACTTGAAGTATAAGTTCTATATAAATGTACATTGGCATTAGCTGCTTTGCTAATACGTCAGTTCATATAGCTGAAAAGCTTTAAATGTAATAAAATGTACATTACTTTCCTTTTTTTATTGCCTCGCAGGGTATTATAATTATAATCAGAAGTTTGGAGTGATGAAGACATTTATATTATTTATATTATTATAGATAATTCAATAATGAGACAGTGATTTAATTTGATTTTATATTTATCAATTAATCGCGTTTGTTTTACTTTTTTTTAAACCAAGATGGATCGCTACTTGAAGCGAACTACAAGGCTGTATAAACCCAGGCGTGCCTAAATCATCTCCCTTCCTTATTTAATATTTAATCTTAATAAGAATTTACAATTTGATACTCACCAACAACTCGCACCAGGCGACTGGCACACCCGTCAATGTGTCCAAGCCACGATAAACGGTTTTGAAGGAACCGCGCCCCACCTCCTTGTCGTACTTAAAGAACCGGCCACATGGCGACATGGCTACTGGGTCATCGTCTTCATCGCTCTTGCTTTTGGTGATCGAAGTGGCCGACGAAGTGGTCGACAACGCCGCTGTAGAGGGCATCTGCGAAGCGGATGCATCAGTGGATGTACCGCTGGTGGCAGTTGCCTCCTCGGCACTAACCTCGGTGCTTTCCGACTTCTTGGCAATATCATCGATACTCTTTGCCTGCTTCTCGCTTAGAATCTCGGTCTCATCTTTCTCCTCGACCTGAAAGCCGACGCGTTTAACACCGCTCGAATGCTTGGTGGAGGACTTCAATGGCACATCGTCTTCAGTCTTTTCGATTGCCAGACTCCGTGACGCCTCGGTAATTATGGTTTCGATGATGCCGGCCACTTGGTGAGAGGTGGCATCCGTGGTATTCGAACGCGTGGGCGTCCGGAACTGTTCCTCCAAGTGCTCCGCCTCGCGGGACAGCATTTCGATGTTGTCATCATAGTCACGCGGAAACTCCGTCTCCAGCTCGACAAACTGCAGCGGATTGGTGTTTCTGCCCGACTGTTCGACATTCTTCCGGACAAATCGAATGTTTTGAACGAAGTTCGCAGTCAGGGTCGTAGGCGTCGTTTTGGACGAGTGGAGTGGAGCCTGTTGCTTAATTAGCGGCTCGATCACCGTGTCCGAAGAGGACTTCCTGGTCTCCATTTTCTTAGTTTCGGAGACAACAGCCGCTTGCGTTGCCCCCTTGGCCGACGACTTGTCTTTTCTTTTGGGATTGCCCGAACCTACACCAGCTTTCTGGCTCATGGCATCTGCAGGCGTCTCAGTTTTGCCATCCATTCTGTCCTCATTGTGTTCCCTGTGCTGAAGGACTGGAGTGCAGGGCACATCTACATCGATATTGGGCGCTTGCGGTCGATCGTTTTGGGCGCCGTTGTTGTTTTCGTTGACTTTCGCCGCCTCGTCTTCGCTTCGGTTCCTCACTGCCGTCTTTCCAGCTGGAGAGTTGCTGTTGCTGGAAAATCGTCGCAAAACCCGGACAAATAGGTTACCTTTGCTGGAAGCCGGGGGTGTGTTTGTGGTGTAAAGCGTCGGCAAAGAAGAAGATGGTTCAACGGGTGAGGACTGGATCGATGTGGTGCTGCTAGTGCCGCTGGTGCTTGTGTGTGCAGAAAGTGCGTCTTGCTTGCGAGTGGGCTTTCGGCTCAGGGTGTCTTTTAGTTTTGATGTCGGGTTCGGGTTATGCCTAGAAGAGGCAGACCTATTAAACGAACGGTGTCCCGACTTTTGTATAGTAGCTCCCTGCACAGTTTGCTCCTCGTTAGAAATGGTATTCCTAAAAGTAGACAGAAATGTGGAGTTGTTCGTAGGTTTTATGGAATTTAATTATGGGTACTATGGATAGCGCCATGGATTTAATTATTATTACTATTTTAATGGAAATAAAACTATGTGTTCTATAAAATTGTATTACATCTTTAATTGTATCAGATGTACATTTACAATTGATTTCGTCCTTGTTTCGGCTTGGAATAAAGGAAAGAGACGTGGCATTATATAATGACGGTTTACCCAAGTTGTAAGCTTATACACATAAGTTAGCTCGAAATCAGGACATGTCGCTTCCGAAATAGTATTGTTTGTATCATTTATATATCCATACAAACATATGTGTGTGTATGTATATATACTTCGTATTTTGTTTTCTGGCCATTTAATTTCTCAGGCAACTTCTGAAAAATATCCACCCACCTTTGAGGTTGCGTGGTGCGGGAAGTAGTACCATCTTCGCTGATGGCGCTTCCCCTCCGAGCACGGTTTGTAGGTACGACCTCTTGTTGTCGTACAAAATCACAAAGGGTTTGTCCAATTTTGCAAGTTTTTCAACAGCAGGTCACACCGTTTAATCTGAAATTAAGCAATAATAAAAAACGGATGAGAAGTGCGCGGTGGGGCAATCTGTTCCATACGGCTCCACCTGAGCTAAGGTGGGAACCGCGGTCTGCCTGTGTTTACTGGGGAGGCGGGCGCATCTGAGTGCTGGTAACTACACGTTCCATCCAACGCACACTCCTGCACTACGGTAGACCGCCTGAAATATCGCTTACAGCTGTGTGGTGCCGTCTCCTTGGGATTGGGATTGAGGTGTATGCTTTCCATGAATCATGGGTTTCGATTGCACTACCGTACGTCACTTGTTCTATCGTCTCGTGTGCGGATATGTATGTACATATGTGTGCTTCGCTCGTGCGTACATGTGTATGCTTGTGCGGTACGACCGCTATACATACATATTTATGTACATTTGGGGCAGGAAGCATATGCAACAACAACTGGCTATGATGTCATGGTCGAGGGGATCGCTTGCTCCAGTCCTCTCTCTGGAATCAATCCACTCGTGGGAATGGGGCTGAACCTGGGCTCGGACTACCACGGCCCGACTGTTCGCATCAAAGTATTTGCGATGTGCGATTGTAGTGCTCGAGCTAACAAATTTTCATATTACGACACTGCGTTTTTTCTAGTAGTTCACGGAAATCTGACTTCTAGACGGGGACGGTCGATTGCATTGGACGTGAGCGACAGTCAACAAGAAAACGGAGTATTTCGCTTCAAAATTCAATTACTTTCACAAAAATTTGACAAAGCAGAAATAAAAAATATTGCATTCTAGGGATGTGCCGAAAAATCGATTTCAAAATCGATACAACCTATCGATAAATATTTTCGCACCCAAGTGGCCGATAGTGCAGCATACCTCAGTTCCCACACCTAGGATTATCCGTTTAACCCAGAGATAGCTATTCAAAGCTATTTTGTTACCTTCTATGAAATGATAATATTATCTGTATTCAGTTTGACTGGGTTCCATCCAAAATTCTCGTCCCAGACTGAACTTTGAGCAAGCACATTTGTATAATTCTTTGCAATAAAAAACTAAGAATCTAACCCATAATTCGGTAATCAAAAATATTTTGCCAGAAGGTAAACAAATTTGGGTTCTCTATTGTAAAATAACACATTGAAAAGCTTAAAAAAAGATGAAATAATGAAGTAAAAATGAAATTTTTTTTTTAAACTTTACTTTGTGTTACCACTAGATACCGTTACCTTATAAAAGGGAGAAAACTTATGTAGATCTTTCCCAGAATGCTGAATGCAACGCTAGGCATGGTGTCATATAGGGAAAGCATCACCGCTGAAACCACTCCCGTAACCGCAAAATGCTTGGTTCTATTTCGTCTTTGTACATTTATTTAAAATAACTAATCATCAAAATGGTATTTAAGAAAAAGTATTAAAGAAATGTACGTGTCATTTGACAGTGAGCTTTTGGTATCATTTTATTACAATCGCAATGAATAAACAGGAAATCGAGATACTTTTCCATTGCTAGTGACAGAAGCTCCCAAAGAATACACATAATTTTTCAAATCTTACAGTCGCTAAAATAAATTAAGTTATAAGTTATTAAAGTTATCGTTTATTCATATTTATGCGCATGATCCTTTGCTTTTAATTGTCACGCCTGAAATAACAAAAAATTAGTTCAGTTGAATAATGGAAGTACAATCAACAGTATTTATGTACATACTTATATTCAGACAAGACGAATAGCACTGCAGTTGCGTTTCTCCAGTGTACATGTATCCATCGGATCCACAAATTATTTCATCATTCTCATCATACACGTTGGCACAGATTTTTTCGCAGTAACTTTCGGTATCTTTTTTAATCTCTTCAGTAGCAGCACTTGACACAGTGTGTACCTGCTGATCCTCCGGCTGAAATGATAAAGACAATATAACCGTTATAAACCTTTATACAAAACATATTTCATTCAATTTAATTTACAATTTTAAAAAATAGCAGGTGTATTAAACTAAAACCTCGGAAACCAATTATGATCGTATATAATATATAAAAACCTTGAAATGAAAAAAATAAACAAGAAAGGAAATTTGTATACCCTTGCAGCTTACAATTGGATTATAATTTAATGGAAGCTGTATGATATAGTAGTCCGATCTTGATAAAATTAAAAAATAAATTCTACAATAATACAAAATGGCCATATCTCAAATTATAAGAAAATGTGTTGAAAAATGGTAAAGTTAAATTTGTTTTCCTCAAAAATTTCCGATTGTTCTTATGACAGTTATATGATATAGTCGCACGATCCGGTGAGAGCATATAGAAGACTATATGCAAAGTTTCATTCAGATAGCTTCAAAACTGAGAAACTAGTTTGCTTAGAAACGGACGGACAGACAAACGGTCATGGCTTTATCGACTCGTCTTTTGATCAAGAAATGTCGGAAATCTCTCTTTCACTGCGTTGGAAACTTCTATATAAAATTATAGTACCCTGCAAGGGTATAAACATAAACGTACAACCTTTTTAATCTAATCATTTAGGTACGCCGACAACCAAAATTTTTCTTCATAACGATTTATTAAATCGTCGGGAACCGGGTATGATCATAGATAATTCTTTAACAGGACCAACAATTTTATTTTTTAGTAAACCCATTTTTAAACATTTTAAACATTTTTGTGCGAAAGAGAGACCAACATTTTGAAATTAATATGAGCAGTTGCAATCCGTGTACGATTGTTGGACAGGCGGATATGGCTAAATCGACTCGTCTTAATGAGTATGTATATACAGGGCCGCAGAGAGAAAATCTGAGCCCGGAGTATGATTGTTCCTACCCCCTCTCTCACTGTAAAAATTTATGATTTTTAGAACAGATAGCTGGACTTTAACAATGTGCCGACTATTCGGTCAGTTTGACTTTATAGTAAATCTCACCTGTTTTCCATTTTCAGTATCAGCACTGTCTTCTGGATCGTCGCTGTATTCTTTGATGGGCTTAGCGAGTTCTTTGACAGGGGCAGTAGTTTTAACTGGATCCCGAACTGCTTGGGCGACTGATTCGTAGTAAAATTGATTTGCCTGTGGGGATTGAGTGAACTTCATGGATCCCCTAATTGCGTCCTGTTCGGTAAATTCAAATCTCACTGGCTCTGGCGTATAGCTTTTGTGGCTCTTGCCCAGATGTTGACCATTCGGAGGACTTTGTGTCGACGTTTGCACCGACATGGGAGTTGAGACCACATGCTTGACAGCCTTGTTGCCGTCGGATTTTACCACGAACACATCCTGACCGGCTTGATAACTTCCTCGAACTACTGCAGAATTGGCAGGAGCTGGGTCTTGCTGGTAGAACAAATCAGAAACTTGTATGGGCTCATTGTAACTGGAGGAGACTGAGTTGTCTAGACCACCAGATTTATAGGGAAGATGTGGCTGAAGCTGCTGTGGTTGTAGTGGTTGGTGTTGCTGTTGGTGCTGCAAATGAAGATGTGGCTGCTGCTGGTGCGATTGCTGTTGGTGCTGCAAATGCTGTTGATGTGGATATGCGTGAATTTGCTTCTGCTGATCGCTCTCGGCGTCCAACTTTTTATAATCAGGATCTCGTTTGGGCAGAAAGTATTCGTTGGTACTCATAAACTGCAAATAATCCTGCGCCTCCTTAGCCTCTTTTAGGTGAGGCGTAGCTGGGTGATAGCTTACTCCCTGATTATACCCTGGCTTCGGCAGATTGTCCGCCTCTTCGTGAACTGAATACATTTTTTGATCCTGCGGAAATTGATTGTTTTGGAGGGAGGTCTGTTGAGAGGGAACAATGATAAAAGTTCCGCCCGGTTGACCATGCAGTTTGGGATAATGCAAATATTGAGAAGCCTGTACGGGGATCGCATGCTGTTGAATAGGTGCATATACTGGTTTTTGATCCTTTAGAATGATATTTCCATTAAATCGCGGGGAGGCTTTGAAATTTTGAATGTACTGCTCAGAAAAATATTGTAATGGAAATTGATTTTTCCCAACATCCAAAACCGGAGCATCTTTAACGTGGGCAAATCGGCCGGGCTGGTTCTGATCGTAGTGATACCGCCTGTTCTGATCGTTAAACGTAACACTTCCGGAATGTTCACGGCGCATTATATGCTGAACAGTTGCAGGTACGGGAGATTTTAATGGAAATTCCTTTTGGAACTTGTTGGGGTTAAGCGAAAGAAGGGGTACAGTATCCGAACGTGACCTAATTCTGGGAAATAGTCCGGGACCTGGTCGGTTGTGGTAGACATGCTGGGGTTCACTGAAGAATTGCATTAATCGCGAATTCCTTAAGCCGTTATCATCACACTGCACTTGTTTAAATAAGAAGACGAACAGAACTATTGCCCTCAAAAGGGGTACTGATCTAATGGCACTTTGGAACATTTTGGGGCCGCCAAAATAAGGTGTCGAAATCCGTTCAGTGGCAGTAACGCGTCTTAATTCTTCGACAGTCTATTCGCATTTGACATTTGTCAGTGACGCGGAGGCCAAAAGCAAAAAGTCTCTTTCAGCGAAGCTCGCTGGCAAGCTTCTTTTTCTTCAGCCACGATCTCGCAGACTTGATCTCACTTTCTTTGTTATCTGGCCAGTTGTTTCAAATAAAATGGAACGTCTCACGGTGATGCAGCTAGCTTATGGCTAAGCTTCGTTTTCGGACCCTGTTGCAACGATCTACTATTCAAAACCTAGTCGCTTCACTTGACCACATTCTTCAGCGCTAGCTGTTCAAAAGCCAAAGAACCGTTAATCAATCGAGGGTCTCGACTATCCGATCACTTTCTTCTTGAAATTCGGTGGAGTCGTCGGTTGGAAAGCCACTGAGTTCCAAATGGAACGTTTCTGACCCAGCTGTGCTGGAATCCATCGGAATGGCCGGCCACTAAACCAGTTTTGAGACTCTGCCACAGAGGAAATGTGGATGTGGTGGCCTGGTGGCTGCTGAGAAATCACATCGCTGCCGGAGATTATGAAGCTGAGGCACTCGTACTTGAGCCGAACCTCTGGGGCACAGTGGTATCATTTTGGAAACGATAGATCTATTAACCAGATTTACTTTTTAATTTGTTTACCCAAAGTGCAGGTGAAAGTAAATTAGAGCAGACGAAGCTCCAAGCTTTTAAAGAAAGACACATTTTTGGGAACCCTTCAGATAATTGGATACCTCCGGTATGGAAATCCTTAAATTGTGATTCATTGTCGCATAACGGTTAGAGTATATCAGATCCATTGATAAGGAAATTTTAAATTTCAGAGTTTATTTATCTTTGGGTTGTTATCTTCGAAAAAAGTGAAAATTTACTATAATTATAGATACAACTAATGGGTACAACTTTCGCTTTTGTCGTCAATTTGACATTGCTTGTGCTTTTCTTCAGAGAGAACAAGCTATGGAAAGATAATTTCGATCATTGTTATGCAAAATGTCCGAAACAGTAAACATTCGTTTACGTATTCATTCATAAAAGCCCTGTTATATTTGGTTGCTTTCAAATTTTAGTTCAGTCAGGTTTAATTCTCTTTCTTTTTTTTTTAATATGTGTCTTTAAAATTAATAAAATCACTCGTTTTCTGGTGAATTCATGTCAGTTGAAACTGCAACCTTTTAACAATCGCTTATATATTGAAGACTATCTTTTAGGTTGCCTTGGTTATTATAGATTTTTCTTATAGATAAGCAGAAGTTCCAAAAATGTGCTATGTCTTCAACTAGATGTCTACAGTTGTGTAGTGTTCCTAAAAATACTGAACTCATTCAATACTGTACAGTATACCCATATGTCAAAAAACGATAGCACAACATTTTTAGTGTTCTCATTCAGAATGAGTACAGTATATGTACATACATATGTAGTGAGTGCAATACATTTGACATTTCCTAACATACTGTACACTAATCAATCATCAGGTGTGCTTTGAAATTATGTTGTACAGTATTTTTCAAATGAGTTCAATATATCGACACATTAATAAAAATGGATTCGAAAGAAATCGTCGCTCGTGAAATAAATGAAAAAAATTGTTCGAACATAGACTCCACCATTGGACGGCTCAATCGAGCCGCCTTTTAGTACGCCGCTATAATAAAATCTAAATTATTATTATTATATGATTGCGGACTCGGAATGAAAGAACTTAGCTCAGTTTTCTATTTATATTAGTGCCAAATTAGGAGAAAACATAAATATTGAATCATTACTTCCACATCCAACAACTATATCGCGAAACA
>JAEIHY010015859.1:0-11436 GCA_018904565.1 Drosophila tsacasi | reverse complement strand
TGCTGACAAAATGCTCATCAGAGCGTGGCTGCATAGCAAGTCTGACAACACACGCCGCGCCTATGAGCGCGTTGCGCTGGCGCTCCTCGCTCATGCAGGAAAGCCACTGGCGGATGTGACGTTGCCTGATTTGCAAAACTGGTCGGACAGTCTGAAAGGCGCAGCCTCATCACGCCGTATGGCGATGGCCGCCGTCAAATCTCTCATCGCGTTCGGCGCAGAGACTGAGATGTTGACGCGCAACGTAGGGCAGGCCCTCAGGCTGGACCGGGAGCGTGACAGCCTGCACGAGCGCATTTTGTCGCAAGAGCAGGTTGCCACGCTCATTGACATGGAAAAATGCCCGCGCCGCCGTGCGCTGTTGCGGCTCCTCTATGTGATGGGCCTGCGTATTTCTGAGGCCTGCCGCCTGACATGGCGTGACGTGACGCGCAGGCAGCAAGGCGGTGTGGCCTCAGTTTTCGGCAAGGGCAGCAAGACAAGGCCGGTGGAAATCCCGGCCAAACTCTACAAAGAGCTTGTGGCACTGCGCGTTGACACCGAGCCAAAGGCTCCGGTTGTCCCCGGCCACAATGGCGGCCCGCTCTCGCACGATGCGGCTCATCGCATCGTCAAGCGGGCCGGTAAGCGTGCCGGATTGCCATCGTCGTTTTCGGCGCATTGGCTCCGGCACGCTCATGTTTCGCACTCGCTGGATCGCGGGGCGCATGTTCACGCCGTCCAGCGGTCTGTGGGGCATGCGTCTCTCGCCACGACAACACGGTACGCTCATGTGCAGGACGGTGACGGCTCCGGGAAATTCCTGGACTGAGCCGCTTTGCGTTCATGGCAGCATTTTTCAGGAGATGTTCATTGGCTCGCAAAGAATTCCGGCCGCGCCGCAAGCAGTATGAGGAAAAGAACCCGATGGCGGCGTTCTGGGCGCAGACTGCCACCAACTACGATTTTCAGAGCGACTGTGCGCACACGCCGGGCCAGCGCATCTGGGCGAAAGATCGTGCGCGTGAGTGCAGAAAGAAAGCACAGCAGGCGGAGTTGGCAGCATGAGTATCCCAGAAGGCTACATGCAAGATGCTCAGGGGCGGCTGGTGCCTCGTGAGAATGTCAAACCGCAGGACCTGCTGGAAGATGAGCTGGTCCGGAGCCTGCACGCCAAGGCCGGATTGATTGCGCAGGATCTGGCCTCTTTCAAAAAAGAGGGATTTTCCGAGGTCGCAGCGCTGCAGGAACTGCTCCACGAGAAATATCAGGCCAGAATTGGTGGGGCAAAAGGCAATACCACCCTGAGCAGCTATGACGGGCATTTGCGTGTGTCCGTGTGCATGGGTGAAAATATCTCGTTTGGCCCGGAATTGCAGGTCGCAAAAAGCCTTCTGGACGAGTTGTTCGAGAAATGGACAGACGGCGCGAACGCAAACCTCAAAACCATTGTGATGGAAGCGTTTGACGTGGGGAAAGAAGGTAAGCTTTCCGCCACGAAAATTCTTGGCCTGCGTCGGCACAATGTGTCTGACCCTGAATGGAAACGGGCCATGGACGCCATTGCGGACAGTATCCGCATTGACAGCACAAAAGCCTATCTCCGCCTGCATGTGCGCGAGACGCCCGCTCAGCAATGGCAGATACTCCCGCTTGATCTGGCTAAGGCATGATCCAGCCGGATGACTTTGCCCGGCAGGCCGCACGTCCGCGCTCACCTCCTGAGTTGGTGATGTCGGTCGTTATGCTGCGTCGGAAGCGGATGTCCATGCGGAAGATCGCGGCGCAACACGGCCTTTGCATGGAGGGCGTAAGGCAGATCCTGCTGCGTTACAGCAAAGCTCAATCGAGCGCGGCCGCCGATGCTGAAGCCGATGCAGAGTGTGATGACGGGTTAATGGCAAGCGTCCGAGAAACAATGCCAGCAGGCCATCCTGTGTCGATGGATGCGATCTGGACCGGGTTGGAGCGTTGGAGGCGGATAGATGAAACAAGATGATTTTACATGTATTTTGCTTATCTGGACGGTCATAGTGATATTTCTGTTGACCTGAGGGGCCATGAACAGCGTTAAGTTGGACATCACTCGGGCCAGTGCGTCCCTATCTGACCTGCAAAAGCAGATCCCGTTCATGGCGGCAACCGCTCTGAATGATGTAGCGTTTCAGGTGCAGCGTGCTGAGAATGAGGCAATTGGCGGCATCTTTGATAATCCGCGGCCATTCACTGAACGTGCCACACAGGTCGAGAAAGCCACAAAGGCCAATCTAGAGGCAGTTGTGTCGTTACGTCCTGCGCAGGCTAAATATCTGAACCCGTATGAAGATGGTGGTGAGCACGCCTCTTCATGGAAAATGGGCAATCTGCTTGTCCCTGTGGATGGGCCAACAGATAAATATGGTCAGATTACCAAGGGAACACTGCGACGACTGCGAGATCGGAAAGATGTCTTCAGAGGCACAGTGAATGGGATCACCGGCATATGGCAGCGTCCCTCAAGCAAAGGTCGTCGGGCAGAGAAAAAAACCGGGCTCAAGCTCCTTTTTGTCTGGCGTCCTAATGATAATGTTCAGAAGAGGTTGGACTTTAAGGAACGAGGGGAGCAGATCGTCCGTACTAATGGTCCTGCTGCCATAGCCAAGGCCCTTCAGCGCGTATTGGCGACCGCTTTCCGTTGATATGCATTCACGTCATGGGCTGGTGTTAAGCTATGCGTTTCATGCCCCCCCCCTATCTTGGGTCCTTCCTGACCACCCCGCCGCGCGGGGATTGCGCCAGCTCGTTTGATCCCTAGCTAAGGCCAAAATTTTGGGTTGCAGTTGCAGGTTGCAGTTTTGCCATGAGTAGCGAGACAATCAGCCAGAGCGAAGCTGCGCGCCGAGCTGGCGTAAGCCGTGCGGCAATCCAGAAAAATCTTTTGTCAGGGCGCATTATTGCCAATGGCAAGCGCGTCGATTTGGCGTCGTTCACCGAGTGGCTGGCGGTCAGAAAATCCATGCAGGGAGGGGTGCAACCTCCCCTGCAACCAGAGGTGCAACCTGCTGAGACGGTTGCAGGGGCATCTGTGCAGATTCCGCGCGCCTCGCCAGACTGCGCGCTGCCTCAATGTGGCGGGCTTTTGCCCATGGCTCTGGCCCTGCAGGTTGAGCAGAACGCCAAGGCAAACCTCAAGCAGCTGGAGTTTGACCAGAAATCAGGTGCGGTTGTGGCCGCGGCAAACAGCAGCGTGGGCAATGCCGGGGCAGACAGAACGCCCGTCCAGCAGGACGATATCTGATGGCCGATCTTGTGCAACGGATAGGCCGCCGGGTTGCCATGGCTCTGGGTATTGGCCGGCAGACTGCGGATACAAATGAGCAACCCTCTACCCCAACGGTGCAGGTGGCTCTCGCAGCGGGTGAAATGCGGAGTGATGTGCCTTTTGTGCAGGACTACGGTTTTGCCAGCCGCCCAGTGCCCGGATCAGACATTGTCGTCATGTTTCAGGCAGGCGACCGCGCAAGAGGCGTTGCCATTGCCAGCGGTGATCAGCGCAACAGACCCAAAGACCTAAAGCCCGGTGAGGTCTGCTTGTTCCATCCACCGTCAGGATCGCAGATCCGGATGATGCATGACGGCACAATCCTCATCAAACCCAGTGCAGGCAAAGGCACTTGGGAAGGTGACCTTGCTGTAACCGGCGATATGTCAGCCAGCGGGACTGTCTCGGGTGCAGAATGTAAGGCAGGCGGGATTGCGCTGACAACGCATCCGCACACTGGCGTACAGCCAGGCAGTGGGGAAAGCGGACCCCCAGCGAAATAAATAAGAAAGAGGCCTATGGATATTGCGATTATCTGGAATGATGCGCAGGCACATGGGGACTGGACAACGCAGAATGGTGACCTCGCTCTGGATAATCCTCTGCGGACTGCCATCATGGTCAGCCTGTTTACAGACCGGGTGGCGCCCGAAACCCTCAGCACTCTGGATCAGGCTGTCGGCATAACGGCAGCGCCAGATGCTGTTGGTTCCAATCGCAAAGACCGTAGAGGCTGGTGGGGGGATACCTTTGCGCAGCAGCCCATAGGGTCGCGGCTCTGGCAGATGCAGCGTGTTGTCAAAGCCGGGCAAACTGCCGTGCTGCGGGAGGCAGAGGCAATCTGCCATGAGGCGCTCCAGTGGCTGATAGATGATGGCATTGCCGCATCTATTGCTGTTGCTGCGACGTGGTCTGACAGCACCACACCCACAATGCAATTTGCCATTACGGTCACGGAACCGGCCACAAACGCCACCCAGAAATTCTATTACTCGTGGGCCTGGGAGGGCCTGACCTAATGCCTTATGCCCGCCCTACGCTTACACAGTTGCGGCAGCAGGCCCTTCAGGACATTCTGGACGGCGGCATACCGGGTGTGTCGGCTGTTCTGCGCTTTTCTGTGTTGTATGTGCTGTCCATGACACTGGCAGGGCTTGCGTGGTTGCATTACGGCTATCTCGACTGGATTGCCAAACAGGCGGTGCCCTGGACAGCAACTGATGAATGGCTGGCCGCATGGGGCGCGCTCAAAGGTGTGACGCGTAAAGCCGCAACAGCAGCAGCGTCTGAATCAGTAACATTTACAGCCAGCGGATCATCCATCATTCCGGCCGGGACCAGTATTGTCCTGACTGGCGGACTTACAGCGCAGACGACTGCTGACAGCGTTACGACCAATGGCCAGACGGTGGTTCCGGCTACCTGCCTGACAACCGGCGCCGCAGGCAATGTCGCAGCAGGAACCACAGTTACACTGTCCAGCCCTGTCCCAGGCATCCAGACAACCGGTATCGTGTCGCAACCCTTTACCGGGGGTGCTGACATTGAGGCGGAGGATGATTATCGGACGCGGGTGCTTGAGGCGTATCAGGACAGCGAACGCATTGGCACAGAGGCTGATTACAAGCAGTGGGCACTCGCTGTATCCGGTGTGACCCGCGCATGGATTGTGCGCAATGGATTTGGAACTGGCACAGTTGTTATCTACATCATGCTGGATGCAGCCAATGCAGCTCAGGGCGGTCTGCCGCAAGGCAGCAATGGCTGCGCCACTGATGAGGCGCGCTATACCACGGCAACAGGGGATCAGCTCAGGGTAGCCAATGCGCTATGGCAGGAGCAGCCGGTCACACCACTGGTGTTGATTATGTCTCCCGTGTTGCAGACTACAGATTTCGTAATTTCTGATCTGGGTAGCAATAACACGGCCAGTAATAAGGCTCTTATTATCGCTGCCCTGCAGGACATGTTTATGCGTGTGTCAGGACCGGGGGTCACGATTGCGCCAAACCAGTGGCAGGAAGCCATCGCGGCTATCGGGTTGAGCGCTTACAATATTGCCTCTCCATCTGCACCCATTGTCGCAGCAAATATCTCCTCCATGCCGTCTCTGGGCACTGTCACGGTAGAGAGTTAGGATGGGTCTGCCAGATTTCTCATTTGCGGACTTCGGTCAGGCTCTCATTCGGCTTTTGCCGACAGGCCCAATATGGTCCCGTGATCCCGGCGGCATGCCTGCCGCGTTATCCTCAATCTGGGGGAAAACCTTTGCGCGCAACAGCAGCCGTGCGGCAAACCTCCTGAAAGATTCTTTCCCGGCGACGACAGAGGAATTACTGCCAGAGTGGCAGCAGACACTCAACCTTCCGGATCCGGTTGCACCATCAGATCAGACGCTTGAACAACAGCAGGCACAGGTTGTTGCAAGGTTGACCGGGACAGGAGGCTGCTCCGTACAATATTTGGAAAATTATGCGAAAACTCTTGGTTATTCAGTAGTAGTTACACCATGCAGTGCGTTTTATTTTGGAATGGATTTTGGTTCCAGCTTCGGCGGAGAGGGCTGGAATTTTGATTATACTGTCACGGTGGATGACGCCGCGGCAAATGATCACTCTGTGCTGGAATACGAACTCAGACGGCTGTCACAAGCCGGAACAAATTTATTTTTTACCTATACAGGATGAAAAATGGACCTCCTGATAGCACCTAATACTGTCACGCAGGACAAAGCGGACACGGCCCCGGCAACGGGCACACCGGGCTACGCCACAGATGGTGACCCCACTCTGGGCACTCCACGCACACCGTTTCCCGCATATGCATGGAATGCGGTGCAAACTGAGCTTACGACAGTTATCAGTCAGTCCGGTCTGGCGCTTAACCGCAATGATAACACGCTCCTGTATCAGGCTATCAAGAAAATTGTTGATGCTGCCGCCACAGGAGCCGCCGTCGGCTTCACGCCTGTTGAGCAGGGCGGCATTACTGGCCTGACCGCCGACAAAGTGAATATCGGCAACAGCACCAACGGTCTCGCAGCTTATATTGCAGGCAACTATTATGGGGTGCTTGCTACTCAGACGTGGGCGAATGGAAAGTTCATCGCAAACAGCGGTGGAACGAACGGCGGGATTGTCAGTGCGACAATAGATGGTGGCACAAAAACACCGTCCTTTCAGGATGGCTCCGGGACATGGACTCAGGTCGCATCCTATTCGGGATTGCAGGCTGAAATCTCCCGTGCAACGACTGTTGAGAGCAACCTGCAAACCAGTATTGGTCAAAAGGTCGATAAGTCTGGCGATACCATGACGGGACCGCTGACAGTCAAAAGTTTTAGCGGCATTACTGCATCTGGCACGCCAAGTAGTGCTAATACTGGTGATTATATCAACTACCCGGCGTTTATATCCTCATCTGAGGGGCGGGGCGGAACTGCGTGGCTGCAATTGCAGGAGCATGTGGGCACCAATTTTACGCTGCTTATGGGCGTCGCATCCGGGGGGAATTCCAGATATTTTGGTATCCCGCAGGGTGCAAGGGCAAATGACTCTGCTTATGGAGACGTGGCTTACACGTCCGACCTGTCCAGCTACGTGCCATCGTCCACCTATGCTTCAGATTTTTCCACATCTGATAGTCAGGTGATCAATCTGCCGTATGGGAACAAGATCCAGCGTTTTGTTGTGTCTGTGCCGACAAACGGCACGAATTCACACAGGATCACTTACCCTGAGGCATTTTCCGGGGCAGCAGTGCCGGTATTCAATGGCAATGATAACAGCCAGAGCCGGTCTTTCTCACTTTCCAACAATACGACGCCGGACGCTACGGGTTTTGACATTGCTGTCTCCGTGCACGGCAATTCAACCGCTGGCAGCACTGATGCCGCGACACTTACCGTTATTGCGATCGGACCAAAATAATGACGACAGCATCTCTTACTGGTGCAGCGGTGATCGCTGCGGCATGGCCTGCGCGGTATTACGCCGCTTACGATACGACAGCGACAGGCGTCACAAAGGTAATGGCACTGTATGACGTCCAGTCAGTCCAGACTGTAGTGCAAAATCTCCCTGCAGCGGCAACAATGATCGCGCTTACTGAAGACCAGTGGGCACTGACGCAGGGGGCTCAGGCTATCTGGGTGAAGGGTGGCGCTCTGCTTTATCCGGCCCGGTATTATGCTGCCTACGACACAGCGGCGGCGCAGCCCACAAGCGTGACCGGATGGTATGACACATGGACACTGTCCAGCGTTACCAGCGTTCCGGCCGCTAGTGCGCTGATTTCTGTCTCCAGTCAGGACTGGGCGGATACAAAAGCCTTCCGTCTGCCGACCGGACGGGGGGTGCAGGATGGCAAGATTATTGATTACACGCCGCCCGCACCCCCCGTGCCGCTTGCTACACAGGCAGCAAACGCGCTCACAGCAGCAGCCTCTGCGACCTGGGCAAATTATGGCTCCATGGGTGTTGCCGTGCCGCAGGCATGGATTACATATCAGACCGCACTGAAGGCCATCGCGGACGGGACAGACACGGCCAGCACCACATTGCCTGCGGCCCCGGCATGATTCCTCCTATCCTATCCCCCGGGTGGGAGCCTGCTGCTGCGCGTATGCTCTCTATACCTGCTCCACAGAGGTTGCGGGGGTTGGGGCCAACACCTTCGCCTCAGCTCACACTGCAGCCTAAATCCAGTGCAGATAATCTGGATTATGGGCTGTGCCCCCAGCAATGGCTTGCTGGCACAACGGATTATGTCGCCCATGTTGCTGCATCTGTCTTAACTGCAACAGGAGATCCGGCAGACCTGACTATCTCATGGGTGTCACTGGTATCTGGCACGCCTGTTTTATTTCTGGGTGGCGGCCAGCCAGGGACAGTGCAGACGCTACAGGTCAGTCTCACCACTCAGCAGGGTCGGGTATGGAGTGCTCCGGTATCTCTAGCCATCACAAACACCCTTTCTGCATCCGGTCCGTTGGCTGTTCCTACTCTCCCGGACGGCACCCCAGTACCGCCCAACGCCATCAGGCTGCCGAATGGCTCCATCCTGACCGACAATAGCGGCCAACCCTACCTCTACGCATAACTGGAGACCCCATGAGCGGGACTAATGCAACGGACACCACAGCCAGTGGTGAGCCGCTCTCGTCGTTGCCTGCTGCTGATACGGTGGCGCAGACGGACGGTATTTTTGGCGTGTTTGCAGGCGAGGGCAAACTCGCCTCTCCAGCCGCCATTGTCGAGGCGGGCATGCCTGCTGACGTCGTACGAGATAATGATCTCACTCAGGCCCTGTCATCCTCAGCGCTCGGACAATATGTCGCTCAGGCGGGCCAGCATGCAACCGACGCAGGCGCTGACGCAGATCGGGCTCAGACTGCTGCGTCTGCGTCATCTTCAAGCGCATCACAGGCAGCCCAGACCGGAGTGCAGGTGGCGACAATCGCTGCCGGGGCCGCCGCAGATGCAGACCGGGCTGAGAAAAGCCAGCAGAGTGCACAGTCACTCGTGGCCGGGGCCGGGACGGCTCTCGCGCAAAACACGGCTCTGGCCAGCCTTGTCGCCAATAACCCGGTGCAGTTTACAAACCGTGGAGGTTGGGACGCGGCCAAAAACAGCCCGGCACTGACCAGCGGCACCGGAACTGAGGGGGATCTGTATATCGTCACGGTATCCGGAGCCACGGCGCTGGACGGCGTGACAAACTGGGCGCTCCTTGATGGCGTGTGGTACCACGGCGGCGCGTGGCAGCGTCTGGCCAACGCCGGGTATCCCACCGTAGCGCAGATATTTCAGGGCCTGCAGGGCGTTATCGCTGACGGTGTAACGCTCAACAGCCGCACGGCTAATGCCCTGACGCTGCGTGATGTCGTGGGTTACGTCCTGACCGCCATTGATGGTTTGGGCAATATCAGCACCGCGGGCAAACAGCTCCTGCTTGGTGCCACAGCCCTCGACTGTGGGGCTGGTGATCAATACCATTTCAGGCAGCGGGATGCGCTCGGGCGCGTCTTGTGGGGCATCCGTTCAGATGGCTCTCCTGCATTCCCGGCATCTGCGGCCAGAGCAGATCTCGGACCCGTATCTGTCACGCTCAACTCATATCCGGACGGCATCACTGTCCGCGATCCTATGGGTTTCATTTTGCTTGACACATCGGGCTACTGGGGAGCGAAAAATATCGGATTTACCGACGACTATATTGAGCAGCAGGACAGGCTCCAGCTTGCCCAGAGTGCTGCCATCATGGCCGCGACAGGTAACCTCAAAAATATCGGCCCTATCTGGGGTTATTCTGTCTCAATCGCTACCGGCCAGTCCGAGATGATGGGGTATGTTGCCATACCGGCACTGAGTATTACTCAGCCTCTGGACAACATTACTTTTGGCGAAGATCCGCGTGGGGCGAAATTTGGCAACGACACAAATCCATGGTCGGCGCAGGGGGGAGACCCCAGCCCGATGCCCTTGGTTGCGGTTAACGTCAACCAGGACACCTATGAAATCATGGATATCGCCACGCCGGTCATTTATAAACCGGCCACGGTTGATGTGACGATCCCAGAGGCGTTGTATATCCAGATCAGCACTACCGATACATCTGTTGATTTCACGACAAATTTTGTCGTTGGGCAAAATATCCAGTGCTCCGGTTTTACCGGGGCAGCCGCGACGAACAATCAGACGGGCGGTCTGTGGTATAGCAATTATATCAGAATCACCGCTCTGACAGCTCAGTCGATTACTGGATACTGTGATGGCGTCTGGTACAAATGGAACGCCGTTGCAGTCTCTGGGGCGACAGGCGTGCATATCGCTCCGCTGCGCATTACCCGCGATTTCGGTGAGCAGCAGTCAATATCTGCTATGAATTTTTACCGGCAGTTGCAGCTAAATTACGCGCAGGTCCAGACGGACAACGCACGGCAACTTGCTCTGGTCTCTACCTGTGTCTCGGGCATGCCGCTCTGGAACCTGAGTAAAGGCAATGACCAGAACGTCTTTTTGCGGAACCCACAGGTTGCGCAGGTAATCAAAAATCAGGCCGCTGCAGCAGGAAAAACATGCGGCCTATTCCTGATCGAATTTTGTCAGGGCGGTTCCGAAACAACCACAAATTATGACACTTACGGTGCTCTGTTGGAGGCATATTTTGCCGATATCAAAGCGGCGGTTATGCCGATTTTTGGGCAAACGGCAGATCCATTTATCGAAATTGTGCCGATATCCGGTATGAATATGCCGTTTATTGGATACAATGATATCTGCCGGGCTCAGGTCGATTATGCATTCCGGACACCGGGCGCTTATATTGCGACAGTCGGCTATCCAGCAATTGACTATGGCGGTCACTATTCCTCCAACGGCGAGCGCTATGTAGGCGCGATGCGCGCAAAAATCCGGCATCGTGTCATCAATCAGCGGCTCAACTGGCGTCCGCTGATCATGGCATCAGCTGAGGTTAAAGGCAGCGAGGTACTGATCAGTTGTCACGTTCCTTACCCACCTATGGTTGCCACAAAAACGTGGCGGGGTCAGGAAGATATCATGGAAACTGACAAGGGGTTTGGTGTCTACGATAGCGTGACGGGGGCCACCATCCCGGTAACATCTGCGGAGATCGTGGGGGCAACGCAGATCAGACTAACGCTGGGCCAACAGCCCACAAATCCGATCTGGATCACCTATGGCGATGCCAATCATAACGGCACTGGCAATATCTACGACAGCGACCCATCAACATCGACAGATGTTTATGAATGGTGGGAGGGCAGCGGTGCGCCATATTCGGAAAACCTGCCTGATCTGATCGGCAAGAGTTACGCGCTGCCCAATCCGATGATCAACTATGGCCTCCTCGTCCAAGTTTGAATTTAACAGGCGTATACGCCACTGAGGTTTCGAATGTCTGTGTCCTTGACAGTAAATAATGCCGATTATTCTGCAAATGCGATCGGCTGGGAAGCGCCCACTACCGTACAGCCCAAACTGGCGTTTATCCCGTCGGCAACTTTTGCAAACTTGTCACCGACTGGCAGCCCTTTGACCGTCAAAGGAGATACTCCTGTATTTACAGCAGGGGTAAAAGGGCAGTCTCTGCCAAAGTGCATTTTGGGTGGCACGTCAGGTTTTGCCGCAAAC
>JAEIHY010015849.1:0-15897 GCA_018904565.1 Drosophila tsacasi | reverse complement strand
AGGTACTATCGATACATATTATGAGTTGGAGATTACAATGCTTTCCGATAGTTTCAATAATAATAAATAATAGTAATGTAGTGTGAGGGAGACCCGTTAACTGTTGTTCGCCATGCTCCAAACTATATTTATTTGCATGCCCGACGCCATTGCATAATTTACATAACTAATTGAATATTTAAGCATTTCGCATTGCCAAATTTAGGCAACAAATTATTTTCCTTTTTTTTAAAGATAGGCCATTAATACATAGTTAAAATGGATGTTGGCTCATTAGTTTGTGGCAGGCCAAAAGCCAAATTTATTGTTAAGTATTTAAATTGAAAAAGCAGCGAATTTTATAAACAAATACATTACTTAATAATGCAAAAGCTAGTGCCATAGCTAGGCTTGATTTTAATAAATACAGCTTTTGTTTTACATTTACTGCAAATTGTTTTGTTAAATATAATACAAAATAATTAACTTGTGCAAGAGTTCATCTACCTTGTACTGCTTGTACTTTTCTTGTAACAAATGAAGTTCGAGGAACCTTAGCCTGCATTAGCATAGACCGAAATAAATTTCCATATCGGCGACAGAGATCCAGGTAATTATGAGCCAGCATTAACCTGCTAGCTATCTTAATTTCGATCATTATAAGACCCTAGTTTCTGTAACCCAATTTTTCTCATCTCTTCTTTCTCGTGTTGTTTTCTCTGCCCTTTTTATATTATTCTCTTCCATTCTCATCGCTAATTACGTATTAAAATCAATAAAGTCTTGTAAAAGCTGCTACGCCCCAAAAATAAAAAGGTGTATTTTTTTCTTAGCAACATTTAAAATGCAGCAAACTGGTTGGTAACCCGCCCCCTTACATCCCCACTTCGGAGCCAAGTTCAAGCTGTGTAGGTGAGCCATTTTAATATTTGACTGCTCAACAAATGCTCGTTCTGTGTGCACTCTCGTCCTCATTTGGTATTCATTTAATATTTCCATCGACTTCCATCGACTGCATACAATATTAAATACCCTTGAAGAAGAAGGCAGTTTGTGTTTTACAGAAACTTCTTTTGTACACAAAATCATGAATATAAATAAGAAAGAGCTTACTTATGGGGTGAGGGGGTTCAAAAAATGATAGAATAATTGAAATTGATAATTTACTATTAAAGCATTTTAATTTCAATTTACAATAAATTGCCACAAGCATTAAAATAAAGAAAAAATTGTTTAATTCATAATAGAACTTATGGTAGTTTGATATTTTAACGGTATGCTGTACTTCACAGCTAAATCTAATTTCGATTTAATGAAATACTTTTAGTAATACATTTTAAAATCAAACATTAACAACAAAAATTCGTTTACCTTTCAGTTATTTAAAATTACATTAAATTTTAAATAATATGGCATAGAAAATGTTAATTATGTTTAACATTTCTTTAAAACTACTTAATATAATATCTATTCAACACTAAAAGAGTATTCAAATCTCTTTCTAGAGGCTATAAAATGTTCCTTCTTTACTTTTATTTTCCCTTCTCTCCCTATCTCTGTGTCTGACTTTTTTGGTCATTTAGTTTGCCCATTTTATTGTCTTTTCCATGGGTCTCGGTACAATCAACTTTTCGAGTTTCTTCTGGTTCTTCGGCTGGCCACCGCTCCCCCAACCACAAGTTCCCTCATTCCCTGGGCACACACCTTGGCGAGTTGAAACAAAATGCATATTGAATTTGAATTTGATTAGGAATGTCGGTCGACACACATTTTGCCATTGTTAATTTATGCAAACGCTGGACAGTGAGTGTCCGCAGCAGTCGGTCATTGATTGGCTGCCAGGTGAGGCGGGGCTGATCAGCGAAAGGGAGGCAAGGGTACTGCCTTAAATGGAGTAATTACCGCGGTATTGAAAGGTGGCTCAGGGCTCCCTCCTGGTCCCAAAGCCCCTTTCACCGACGATCCGGCACAAGAAATGTGTGAATGGATCGAAGTGGGCACTGGCCAAGAGTGAGTGGCGTTCAAAATGCGGGTGTCGGTTTTGTGTGTTTGCTTACACTTGGAATAATAATAGTAAAATTTGGTAATATAATATAATTAGTAGTAAACATAGTTTTTTAACGAAGGAATTACTTAGAAATTTTATAAGAAATATTAGAGCTTCTAAAAGTAATTGCCTATGGAGAAAATCTCAGAATCTTCTTTAGAATCTCTTTAAATAATTTGTAGTAATCTTTTAACAATTTTTAAATAATCTTTCAATCGGTAAATTGTTTAATATATATATTTTTTTGTTAATATTACATATTTAACATGTTTCACGACAACAAAATTTAATTTAAAATATTATACAAATTATTTAAATAATTTAACAATTTCTCTGTAGACCTGTCTCAACCCTAGAACTTCTCCCTGCTTTTCCACAAGTGTAGCTACCGGTAAACGTGTTTGGCATGAGCCAAACCCGTGCGGCCGAAGCATTACAAGTGCCAAAGTAAGCACTGCCCAGGTAGTGCCCGGCCCCTCCAAAATTCCCCATTCCCCCCGCCGCAGCACCCGTAACGCTCGAGTTAAGTCGGTCGGTAAATTATAATGCGAAACTCTTTGCGCAGCCGGGCATATCAACAGTTGGCTCCCCTAACTCGACGGCTGGTCCGATAGCTAACCCAACTTCAGGTAACTTCTGGCGTTTTATAACAACACCCCGGAGACCCATTGTCTGGCCTGGTGTATAACCAGCCTATTATGTTACCAATTGACAACTCCATATCCCTCTGGATAATCACTCTATATATAGACTCTATATCGTGAAATTGCTTTCGCTTCAAATTACTCAATTGAAATCAATTTCAGTGCCAGAGCCACCAAATTAGTTTATTTTTAATGTCGCTTAATTGATTTTCACTGTCATCCAATTATTTGTCTCGTTGTCCGAACTATTATTATTATTTTATATTACGCTTAATTTCCATGGTCGAACTGCTTGCTTTACTGCCACACTTAATGAAGCCGTCAGGAGCAACAGATGAAAGCTGCGACTTAAATGGTATTTCCTATATCCTTCCCTGTCACTGCCTGGGCTTATCCTTTTTTTGCTGTAATTTCCGAATGCATTTATCCTTAATGGATTGTGCATGTCGGCGGTAAGTTAACTCTCCTTAGCACTCTTATACGCGACATGACCGTTAGGCGCGTATAAGTGTGAGCCATTCGGAGCTCGAGCCTCTTGTTCGAGCTGAGCTTGCAGCAAGTTTGACACAGGTTGGGGTTCATTTTTTAAGCTAAAACGGGTTTGATGTCTAAATTAAAGTTAAAAAATATAAAATACAATTTTATAAATAAATTTTATAATGGTTTAGGGAAAGAAAAATTGTTTAAGAATTTAAAGAAAATTCTATTATAATTATTTTAATTACATGGAATTAATTACCTAACCTAACCTATGGAATTAATAAGAAATCTAAAATAGATGGGTTAAACCTATGTTAAGTATTTAGAAATTCACTGTTTATTAATTATTATACCATAACTCTCATATCCCATAATAATCAAATTTAATAAAAGGTTTTAGACATTAAAAGTGTACTTAAAACCCATAAAATAGTGTCTTAAATTATGTAATGAAATGGTGTAAGTACCGAATTTTATTTAAGTTAATTAATAATAAAAATTTAGTTTCAAATTTCTAGTTTTTTATCATATTTTTAAGGCGTTTTAAAACACCATAAAGATTTCTCTAGCCTTTTCCCTTTTAAGTTCAAGTGTTACATTTTTTTATAATTAATAACAATAATAATAATAAATAGCAAAAATCTTGTGCAATTTCAGACCGATTAGCCTAGAAAATTCTTACCTTAATTGTAATAACACTGCTAACGCACCTTAACTTTAAGAAAACTCTCTCCTTAATTTTTCCCAACCTCCTCTAAGCATAATTTAAAGTTCCTTGTGGTAATGCCCTGTTCCGCGAGGCTGCTCTATTCGCAAAAATAATGGCACTTATTCCACTGAACGCTTCCGCAATTCAATTACAGCCAACACAACTCACACACTAACAACTCGAGCAGCATTTGGCCCAGCAACAATTAGCGAGCGTTTGCAAATTGCTCAACACTGGCACAACATCTTGAGGTGCCAAGAAGTTTGAGTTTTGCGAAAACTCAGTTAAGCAGAAGCAGCCAGCAACTGCCAGAAACTTCAACTGCCACTCCAAAAGCAATGCACGAGCGACTCTTCCCGTTAATGAGCAGACGAGATGAGAGTTGGCCAAGAAGAGGCTTCGAGATCGCAGATTATTAAAAAAAAAACAAGAAATAAGCAACAAGAAAAACTAACAAATAATTGCAGAAAAAGGCATGAAAAGTGATATATTTCAAGATGCATTTTTTGCTCAAATCATTTTTGGAGCAGTGCAGAAAATCACTTACAAATTTACAGTTGAGGGTTGCATTTTAGTACTAAACTAATTATTATTACAAAATATGTTGTTGTGTTAAGGAACTATTTTGAGATTTTAAGGTAATCATTATTATTATAATAATAAATATCTATAATTTTATATTTGGGTTAAATAAATTCTTGTTAAAACTTGCTATAATAATAATATGATATTTTAAAAGTTGACTAAACAATATGCATAATGCAGTTTTCTGCATATACCCTAACTTTAAATAGAGTTTACACCAGACTGGTGGTTTAAATCCAACAAATAATCATTGGTCTTGAGCTGTAATTAGTTCTATTATTTTGACCGCAATTGTATGTATCCCAAAAAAATACAACACACACGTTGCAATAATTAAAACTTGGTTAAAACGCTATGGCCAGAGGGTGCAGAGCGGTGGGCGGTCCACAATGCATCATCGTGTTGAAGTTGCGATGCGAAACGACCGCACCTAATTGGTTTTGCATGAGTTAGTTGCTGCTGTTTATGCTGCCGGTGGGTGGAAATGGGTGGCAAGGGGCGGCAAGGGGGCGGCAAGAGTTGCCAACACATTTGTGGCATAAGTGGCAAAAGCCAAAAATAAGAAAATAAAGCGCACAGTATCGAAAGTCATGCGAAATTATGCGACTTCGACTGGTGTCATTTTGGGGTAGGAAAGCAATTGATAGGTGCTAATCTGCAAAGACTTTAAGGCTACAGCTAAATAGTGCATGTATTTTTTGCAGAACTAATTTTAAAAGATCATTATTAAATATTTTAGAATTTTTCTATTAATAATACTATATTTAATTTTTTCTTCACAGTTCTAGCTTAATATAAAGTAAAATACTGTTCAAAACCCGATTAAAGCGGATGTTTTCTCTTTTCCAAATATTGGAAATGCTCTTCACCAAACAATATTTTTAAAAGAAATTGAAAAATCTTTATTTTGAACACCAAGTCATTACCAATTTATTTTACATTTTAAAAAGAGATTTTTGTTAATGAAATTTTAATGTTTCTTGAAATATTGTTAATATACACCAACTTTTTTTTTTTAATTTCCTATTTTTAAAATTCAACTGAGTTACACTGACAATATATTGAGTACTTTTCTCTGAGCTTTGAGGTAATTAACCCAAACCAAACAGAACACAGTTGTTTATTAATATATAGGGCTATCAAGCAAACATTGTATCCGGAGTGTTAGACTAGCTTGCACTTATCTATGGAACTTGGTCGTTTGCCCATTAAAGGTCCACATTTGTTTAACAAAATTATAAAAATAAAATTAATATTTACTCAGACAGTACAGCTGGCTTTTATAGTATTATTTTCGTAACTTACGATGCTTCAGTTGAGTATAAAACAGCCGAGCTCGAAGGCCTAGCCATCAGTATTTGTAAAATGTTAACTAAATTAGCAATCCTCGCTTCGGTGTTGTGTCATTTCTCTTTGGCCGGAGCCTTCGAAGTAACACCTAACATTGAAGATGGTAAACAGGATTCGACCGATAAATATCAACATTTCGAATTCCTTAAAAATTGCTCAGGGATACCACAGGACCTGAATATAACCACTGGACCATTCCTAAAGATTGGCCATGGATATTATTACATTGAAATGAAGACTCAAAAGAATTGGTTTGATTCCTTTGCATCTTGTCGCCGGCTGGGCGCCAATCTTGCATCTTTTGATACTATTCAAGAATGGCAATTAATCCATCAGTATCTCTGGAAAAATGAGATTTACAACTATTTTTGGGTCTCGGGAACCGACTTGGCCAATCAGGGAAAACATGAATGGTTCTCCACCGGTCAACCCATATCCTTAAACATATGGCATCCTGGAGAGCCAAATAATATGTATGGAGTTGAACACTGCGACGTGCTGGGATATAGAGCAACTGAAACCGACTACAACACGATGAATGATGATAATTGCGAAAATAAGTTTCTGTACATATGCGAAGCGCCGCAGCCCAAGACATTGTTTGTTATTTTGTAATAATAAAATGTACTACTTTATAGTTACCTGTTAACTACCCTATATATAGTATATTGTATTACTAGTATTGAAATCCTGGGATTGTAGATTGTAATAAAATCTGCATAGGTAATAGTCTTCTTGATAAATAATCTAAAGCCCTTCGAATTGAAAAATGTAAATGGAAACAATTTCCATATCACTTCGCTCAGTTCGATTGCATTTGTAACGAGCACAAAGACAAATACAGAATTTAATGGCGCGTTTCGATTGTTAGACAAATGCAAATTGAGTATTTTCGTGTGTTTTTCCGAACAAACATGCCACATCATGTTGAAGCCTCCACTGCCTGCCCGAGCCTCCCCACGGCTTATGTTATGACATAATTAAAGCCCGACACATGTTTGGCTTGCTTTTCTGCGGTGTGGTCACCTGTCCAACGGTCCACCTGTCCACCTGTCCGCCTGTGCCTCTGCCACTGACACGTCACGACACCTGGCAGGGTGCTGATGAGAGGTGATGCACGGTGACGTTGAGTATGCACATTTTAAATGCAATTTAATGGACGCAACAATTTACCACACATTGGAAAAGTACATACATACATATATGTACGAATAAAAATCATTCACAGAAAAAAGGGTTAAAAGCTGAAACAAATGAAACGATATTCGATTGCAATTTATCTTTAAAATGGATGCCAAAGTGTTGGGAGCTTCCTTCCTGCCACTTACTCTGCACGTTATTGGAATTTATGAGTTCGCATAACTATACCCTACAGGAGAAGAATATAAAAAAAATAAATAATGGTTTTTGTAAAATATATCAAGCATTAGTTTTGAATATTAAGGAATGCATTGCCTATAAGGTTATTAAATATATATTGCATTTGCAAAAGTAATTTTTAAAGTTCTTTTGTGAAATATTTCTTAATAAAAATATGATATTTTAAAGGTATTTATAGCCACTGTATTTAATTTAAGGATAAATGCTAGTACCACTTATTTTTAGGTAATTTTTATTTAACTTTACTCCCTTAGAATATAGTAAACTTCTATACAAAATGTTACTTTCTTTCTATTTGCCTGCATATATTTATTTTTCATTCACACGCTCGCTTGCATATCCTGGCCATCCCTTGGACGCCTGCATAGCTACATTTTAATATTTTCCCAGATGAGGACACAGGATAAAGTTATGGAGGAGCTAGCAAGGCAACGGCCATATTTCACAATTTATTGTGCTTGTCAATTGCAGGCAAGGCAGGCAGCAAAAAAATAGCTAACATGCCATATGCATACTCGCAGTTCTTCTTCAATAGCCTCATGGGATGCTAGGGGAAAATGCACAAAATTATTCTACTGGAAATATTGCATTTTTATATATATCCATCATAAGACTTGATGTCTGCAAATCATGGTAGCTGCAAGTGGCTAGCTTTGTGAGCATTTGCTTTTGGCCCTGACAATGCTTTGCTTACATTAAGGTCGGATCGGTTAACCATGAGGTAAGAAAAATGTTCAAAGAAATCATTTTTTAAAGCGAAAAAATTTATTTTTATTTAGAATTTGAGTTATATTCTTTAGGATGTGGTTAAATTAAAGTAGATTCAATTTATTGAATGAATTCAGATGTAAAGTATTACAGATTTTATAACAAATGGATAAACCGTCATAGGTTGCTTTTATTTGCACAATCAAAAGCATATTTCCTATATATTTTCCAGTTTACTCAAATGTATCTTATTGAATGCAAAACCCAATAATTGAGCTAATTACCTCAAGTTATCTGAATCACAAATTATAAAGTGCTTATAAGTGGCTCAAGTTCAATGATTATCAGTGTCTCGTCTACAATATACAACCATAATTTGTCATGGAAATTTATCTAATTACAATTTCTTGTATTATTTTATTATAAATAAAATCAAAGACTTCCCTTAGTTGGTATTGCATTTGCAAGTATAAACCACAAAGGCACGATATGTGCAAATTTGACATTCAACTCTGCCCTGACCCCTGGCAACTGGGAAAGCAAATATAAATAAAAAAAAACAAGGTAAGAAAACAACTTTGAGGGGCATGTCGGGTTGGCTGGGCAGATGGCTTGTAAGTGGCTCTTTGACTTGGCCATTAACACAAACTTGACACATTGATGATGACGACGTTGTTATTGGTGTTATTGCCGTCGTTATTGTTTTTGCTGGTGACTGTCTCCAACGTCTGGGGTTATATTGCATGGCGCAACTTCAGATTTATGATAAGTCACGATTTCAGCTGGCGGGCGGTAAAAATTGTGAGCCTAGCACAAACATAGCAAAAAAAAGAAAAGCATTTTTTTATGCAATCGAAATGCATTTTGGCAAACAATTGGCGCTCATCAGGCAGCCAATTAAGTTGTTTAATTGAATTCCGAGTGGAAAGTGCCGAGCAAGCACGAAACGAGCTGAGGAAGACGCCGCAAAAGCATTTAGCAAACGAGCAGAAGAAAATTGAGGTTTCCATTTTACTCTAACGTTTTCCACGTACAGATAGTAACACTTTTTAAGCTATTTTCTGTTTTCTTGTCTTGAATTTTTTGTGTCGATTGAATGTGAAGTGGAAGTGTAGTTTAAATGGAATGGCGAGCAGTAAAGGATTATCAGAAAAAGTATAAGAACAGCATTCTTTTTTAAGGCTGCCTTTATTTGTTTCTCAGTAATTTTAAACCACACTCGTTATTCGTAAAAAATTAGCAAAAAAATATATATTTATAAATATTCAAAGGTAAGAGCTCGTTTTACCAAAAATATTTATATTCAAAGGTAAGAGTTTGATGTTTCCTTGTTTTGTTCTGCGTAAGCTTCCATTTTCATTTACAGAGAAAATTCTTTTATTTTTCAGCAGACAATCCGAAATATAAAGTTCTAACTTTTTCCTGTATACTTTTTCGATTGTTGCTGCTTGCATTTTCAGCAAAATGTATTCCTATTTGTCCTGTCTCGTTGGTCGTTTTCGCTCCTCGTCACTAGGATACCTCCCTGCTCTGCCGGCACTTCACATAATTTCAATGAACCGCATTTACGTTTGGTTCGGTCTATCTATCCTTCCTCTGAGCATCCGTCGGCGCCGACATTGCCGTGACAATGCCGCACTCATATACACATACACCACAGGACTCGATAGGATTACACTGTGAAAAATGACACTGTGAAAAATATTCGTTATTCAATGGAGAATTTGGGAATTTTTACATAATGAATATATTTTTAACAAGAAATTCACTTGGCCGCATTTTAATGTATACGTTTGCAGAAAATATTAAATCATTATGAAACTCTTTTAGAAAGTGTGTCATGGACACATTTCAAGTATTTTGAATATATTTATATTTACATGGAATATAATTATATATATATTGATAATATTTATATATGTACATTATAGATTTGTATATATTTAGGTACATTTTTTAAAAGTATTTTGAATGATCGATCCCCATGAAAAGTGTCTCGGGTAATTTCGCAACCAAAGATATTTTGAGAAACTGTTCCGACAGAGATCTCCACAAAAGCATTTTTGGAGTGTACAAAAATTTTATGATTTCACGAAATTAGATGTACCATCACCGATATGTTAGAAATGTTCAAAAGTTCATATTTTTCTCAACTTAGGAAAGAAATACAGAAAGTGGTCTTTAATCTGTTGAATCCTATAGGATTCAGTATCTTACAGATCCACCTAAAAGTATGCAAATATTTTTCTTAACTTAAATTATAAATACATTTCAATAAGATCCCATTGTTTTTTTTTAAAGTAACAAATAAAAATAATCACCGATCTTTCTCTGTGTACGCACGGACCGAGTAAAGACTCTCGTGGAGAGCGGCGGCAGTCATCGAAGCTCGCAATTTGTGGCTTTCGGCATAGTTAATGCCAATCTCGCAAAGGCTCCCCATCTTGCAGTCACCAACCAACCCCCCATGACCCTCCTGCAACCACCATACCCACCCGTGCCTCCACCCCTCCGATGCCATCCATTCTTCTGTTGCACCGCTCGCTATCTCGCCGCATTACAATTCACTGACATAATGCAAAAATCGCAGCAAGTCAGGCGCAACTCGTTGATACGCGTGTTCTGCAATTTCCAACTCTCCGTTTTTCCTGTCTGATTGGAATGCCATGAAATGGGGAGAAAGGTCCATTGTCCTGGGCTTATAAGAATCGAGGGAATTTTGTGAATGGCCGTTAGTAATGCCACTAATGGAGTGTATGCTAATTAAAATGGGCTAAGAGACTTACAAAGACCTTGAACTAGGCGGAGAATATTCAGCTCTTTAAGTTATTGTTGAAATTTATGAGGTAGCAAAATAAGTTAAATAAACTATTTAGTTTAAGGAACAGGTTTTGTTTTATAGTCTTTGTTAATGTCCATAGCTAGTGCTTAAAGGTAGAGCTATATTTGAACAAACTACATCTCGTTGCTTGAATTTATTATATATATTTTTTAAAGTATTTCGTTATTATTTAATGCTAGTTGTTAAGTTTTCTCTATGAAGTAAGTTACTTTAGCTGTTCGAAAACCCCCCACGGAGTACCTTCTAATTATATTAACTTTATTGCCCTTGAAAGGCATAAAACAATTAACCCTATCGTTGCGTTCAGTATGTACCCCCTTGGGAAACTATATCAATGTCCGATAATCACCAAGAATAATCCAAATGGACACCGAGAAGTATATAAATCTTGGATTTACACTGCGTTTTGCTGGTATCAAGGAAACACTAATAAATAGCCTCACTCGACCACTTATCGGGAGATTAGATTGAGGCAAAGGTTCTTCAGAAGTATTCTGCAAAATATTTAGTCGCACAAACCAAGTGGACAGCAAAGGTTCAAATGTTGAGAGGAACCATCCTTATACTGGCCCTAGTGGCTTTAGCAGGAGCTACAAATGACTTTGATCCTTTCATCGATATACCCTTCAAGGCTATAAAGACTTCGGTGGGTAAAAGACCTCAGCAAACTGCAATAAATAATATTAAGGCAAAAGGAACCGAAAATTATTACAGTAAATTCTTAAAAAAACTTAATTTTTACACTAACCTTAACCTTGGTATCAATTCTTTAACTTCAACTAGTTCTTCAACTGATTTAAGCTTGATTTTCGCTGCAGGCGGAGCGCATTGAAGCGCACGGCTACCCTGCCGAATCGCACTTCGTTGAGACTCCGGACGGCTATGTCCTGAATGTGTTCCGCATCCCGCACTCGCCGAGCCTGAATAATGGCGCCCAGCAGCGTCCGGTGGTGCTCATCATGCACGGACTGTTCAGCTGCTCGGATTGCTTCCTGCTCAATGGGCCGGAGGACGGACTGGCGTACAACTATGTGAACGCCGGCTACGATGTCTGGCTGGGCAATGCGCGGGGCAATTTGTACTCGCGGAACAACACCAAGTTGGACATAAAGCATCCGTACTTCTGGAAATTCAGTTGGCACGAGATCGGTTCCATTGATCTTCCCACGATGATCGACTATATCCTGGAGGTGACTGGGGAGAAGGCTCTGCACTATGTGGGCCACTCGCAGGGCACAACCTCCTTCTTTGTAATGGGTTCCTTCCGTCCTGAGTATAATGCCAAAATTAAGACGGCTCACATGCTGGCTCCGACCGTGTTTATGGGCAATACGACGGAGGGTTTGATTGTGGCCACAGCCCCTGTTTTTGGAACTCCTGGCATAGGCTCTGCCCTGCTGGAGAATCAGGTGTTTCTGCCAAAGAATCAATTCATTCAAAGGCTGCTGGACACCACCTGCAGCAATCAGCCCCTGCTGCTGAGCTACTGCAAGACCCTGGCCCTGCTCTGGGGAGGTCCTGAGATCGGAAATCTGAATAAGGTAAGTTGTTTTACTTTTGTAGAAGATTATCTTATCTTTATATTTATAAAAATATTACATTTGCAGACCCTGCTCCCGCAAATCGCTGAGACACATCCCGCTGGCATTTCCTCCAATCAGGCCATTCATTACATTCAGTCCTATACTTCGAATGAGTTCCGTTTGTACGATTGGGGAAGTCGCAAGAACTTGCAGTTGTACGGAGTGGCAGAACCTCCGTCCTACGATCTTGGCCAGATTACCTCTGAGCTGTATCTGTACTATGGCCTGTCGGATGGTTCTGCCAACAAGCAGGACATTTCGCGGCTACCCGAGCTTCTGCCCAACTTGGCCCTGTTGCATGAGGTCCCAGACCCCACATGGGGGCACTTGGACTTTATTTTTGCCACTCAGGTCAAGGATGCTATCAACAATTTGGTTATAGACTACAGTAAGGCCTATGATGAGGGTACTAATAAAAATTAATATAGATTTGATTGAAGGCAATTGCATATTTTAAAAGGATATTATTAGTAATAATATTTCTTAAAATGTAAATACATATCTACAAACTTACTTATTAGTTTTGAAAAATAATCCCTTAAATTCTTCTAATGTCACATTCACATCCCGCTTAATTACAAATAACTAATCTCTCTAAACACTCAACTTTAGCCAACGTTTTGGCCAGAATGGCGAATGTGGGCAAGCTAATTGCCAGTTAAGAACTGTCTGCCGGTCGGGTTATCTCAGCCATTCCCTTAACTTTGTCTGGTCACGCCCCTCTGATGTACAACTTTCCTCCTTGTTTTTTTTTCGTGGCATTTCCCAGACTCTGCCTTGGTTTGTTGACAAAAATTATCGCTGGCTGGATGACGCGGTTAGCTGTGTCCTCAGCCCCTGGCAAAATTACTGTAATTAGCACTGTTGCCCCCACCAGTTTGCTTGTTTGGCGGTTTAGTTGGGGACAGTTGCAAATATGCTTATAATGATGATTTATGCGGTTCAGCGGGTTGTAGGTCGCGACTCGGTGAGATTATTTCGTGCGATAAAGGAGAAGTTGCAATGATAAAAGAGATTTTTTATTGGTAGGGGAAGAGGTGTACTTAAATGTATAGGAAAAAGATAGCGAGGCAGTTCCTGGTTGTAATTATTATGTTATGGGGTCAGAAACTAATGAAAACATAATTGAAAACTCTTTAAAAAGATGTCATATATTGAGCTTCTCAACCAAACGCTCTTAAAACTACAACAAAAAATACAAATATTTTAAAATGACTCATGATAGCTATATATCACCGCGAAGTTCTATATAAATTGATAAACTCATTCAGATAAAGAAGTACCCCTTGACCAGAGTGTATCTTTCTGCAATCAAATCAGTTAATACCGAAAATTCTAACGTAAATTCCCCCAGAAATATTCTCACTTACCCCGAAACCCAATGGCTATCAAAGTGGTTTATCAAATTGATTGCCTAACACCTGCCTGGGTTATCTACTTCAGATTAAGGGTAGCACGAATTAAGCTAAATTTAAACGCCATTATCTTAGGCCCGCGAACAACCCAGATAATTAATTGACTCTAAGTAATGCCCATTGACTGCTCACTCGGCAGTGTTTCGCACTTGGGATGGCTTCAATCGAGCCAAGCTGCTCGCTGGCAATTAACCGCAGCTCCTACATTAATCGCGGTCCGCTGATGTGGAAGCGGATAATGCCGGTGCCGAGGAGGCCTCGAGTGCGTCAGCGGGCGAGGAATAAGTGCAGAGTTAAGTGAAACTGCGGATCATCAAAGGCGAGACAGCGAAATAAAATTAATAAAGTGTAAGGGGATTTTGTCGCGACAGCAGCAGCAGCAGCAGTAGCCCGAGGATGAGGAGCACAAATCTCTTGTGCTCTCTCGCAGGACATAAATCTGCCGAGGATTCCTGCTCGAAACCCTGACCTGTCCGGAGTCTGGAGTCCGGAGTGCGGGCCCCCATCGCCGCCTATAATCCTTTATTTTCGTTTTCAATTTGTTGGAAAAGGCAAACAGAAAGTGTTAAAAGTATTTCTCATGCGGAAAATCCACAGCGACTGCCCAAGCGCTGACAAACTTTTCTCGCCCAGCCCCTCCCCCCTAGACTCTGCCCTTCCTCTGGTTACCCTACCCCTCTCCCTCTCTCCCTCCGGCTCCCTCTCTAAGTGGCTGCGACACTTCTGTATGCATAATTTAAACAAAAGTCGCCGAAAAAATAGGGAGAACGAGAGCGGAAAAACAAGCAGCAGGAGCAGCAGCAGCAACACAAAAGTTGCAATTGCAGAAATTGAAAAATTTTCCCGCATAAAAATATGCGCACAGGCATGAAAAGTCCGAAGGGGAAAACAAAAGGAAAATCAGCAGAGTCCCCAGGACAGAATTTTTGCTGGTAATCTTGCTCTCAGCCAAGATGTTGGCAGAAGTGTCGTCGTGCATGCTGCTTGTTGTTGCTGCTGTTGGCCAAAATGTTTATTGTCAAAAAGTTCCGCAGAATGCAGATTGCCACAAGGGGCAAGGGTCACAAAGAATGCGGCGCCTCTTTTTGTTACCTCTTTTGGGTGATTTACTTGCCAACTTCAGGCACTTTCATCCTGAAATATTTGTATTTCTCGCAAACAAAATTCAAAGTGACTAATTTATAATGAAGGTTGCCAGCTGTAAGCCTTGTTTACGCCAAGAGTTACTTGGGCTTAATGTAATTAAATATGAATTATTATATAAATTTACTTTGAAGTTAGTAATAAGTGTTATACTTTTCAATTTATTAAATATGTTATATTTTATAACTATTTATTCAATCAACAAGGTTTTTACAGGTTGTATAAGCTTTTATTTTGTAGACAGAAAATCTGAAAAGGTTTGTGAAATGGCTTACAAAAGGTCTGCAGGCTATAAAGTTAACAAAAATAGTTAAATGAATTATCTAAATTTTGTTTTAATCTATTATAAATGAGAGTTTGAGCTTAGTTAGATTTTCTAGCTCAACTAGATAATTAAATTATGATAGCGTCTTATAAAAAGGTTGGAAAACATGGTCCATGAAAATCTACTTATAAACCTGGTTCAGGATTGTGGTTTGTATAAATTTTGGAAAAGTTTACACATACTTTTTAGTACTTCTTAACAGAGTGTAAAAGATTGTTAAACTGAAATGTATATAACAAATGTCAAAATGTTATTTCAGCGTTTATTCTGGCAACGCCATGTTAAAAGCTTTTCACGAGTCTTTCCTCAGGATATTCCGATGTTTTCCCGCGGAAAATCAAATTTTGTATTGGAACGTATTATATTTTTGATCAAAAATGGGTGAAGGAGTCAATTCCGACCCTATAAATTATATATATTCAGATCAGCATCAACAGCCGAGTCGACCTAGCCATGTTTGGTAAAAAACAAAAATTTTAAAATGTTTTCGAAATTTTTAAGGGGTTTAATTGTTAAAATTGTAAAAAAAACAATTGGGGAAAAAAATTAATTTAAAATAAATTTAAATTCAGTCTTTAGTTTTACTAGCCTTATAAAAACTAACTCAGAACAGTTTTCCGAAGTCAAATAAATGTATTTTTAGCTTTGTTATTATATTTTTATACCCTTGCAGGGTATTATAATTTTAGTCAGAAGTTTGCAACGCA
>JAEIHY010015846.1:0-14660 GCA_018904565.1 Drosophila tsacasi | reverse complement strand
CCACCCGTTCACATCTGTGTTAATAATTGTGTGTTAAAAAGTGTGTAAATAATTGTGTTAACAACTGTGTAAAGAACCTCTGCACTGGAAAGGACTTAATCATCGATGAATATCTGCCACGTCAGCGGTGTTGCAACGAAAGGTAACTGAGTGTCCTCAGCTGCGGGTAAGTCCGAACCAAAACTATTATCCTATATCCTATATATAAAGCTGATAGTATGACAGTGGGAGAGATGTAAATAGAGAAATAGAGGTAGAGCTTCCGAGAGATAGTAATATTTAGAGCAATTTACAGAGCCCCTTTGTTTACCTAAGTTTGGGAGCAAGATCGGCCGCTTTGGATATTGAGTTAGATATTGCAGTTGAGTTGGGATATTTGAGTTAGAGAGAGAAGAACACAAATAAAGAGAGAGAGAGAAACAGAAAGAGGGATAGACTAATATGAAAGCAGAGAAGGACAGAGAGATAGATCCAGCGAGAGTTAGAAAGAGATAGATTCAGAGATAGATCTCTCTAAAACACAAGTAAGAGTTTTATCACAAAAATTAGTTCTTAAGATAGGACCAATCGAATAAAGACGATTAAAATCTCTCTCTTAACGCGCTCTGGAAATACTAATCGGGGATAAGCTGTTCCAACTATTTGCCTTTCGCTCTCTCTCACTGCTTTGGAACAGTATTCTTCTATCTGGATATCGTGCTATACCAATCAAACGAATATATCCCTCAGGCTATATACCTTGCAAAAGGAACTTCGGCAAACATTATTAAATTAATTTCTTTAATCGAATCTTAAACGAAAATTGATTTATTTAGTCGCTTTGTGAAATACCACACGTTGAATTATACAGGAAAACACCTGTGCCTGGCGCCAATTGTCCTGCCTTGCGGCTTCGCCTTGCGAACTCAACGGCAACTGGCATTGACTTGAATTTTAATTTAATTGTGAGCAATTGACAGAAATACACAAAAACCCACTCCAGGCCAACGGCAGCTCGACCGAACGATATTAAGACGCTGCCAGCTGGTGTTGACATAAAAACGCAATAAAAAATACGGGCACCCAAAGCGAAGCGCAGACGTAACATTAAACATCAATAGATTCTGGCACTCTGATACCCTAGAGCTCTAGAAAATTGTATAGAAAATATTCCAATATTTACCTGACAAATTGAGAAATATATTAAATACATGGAAATTCAAGAATGAAAGAGGAATTTATTGACCTAAAAGGAGACATATTCTCACAGGCAGAAATCCCAGTTCATTATTTGAGGAATTATTATTTGTTTATGAGATTCTATTGAGATCTTATACTAAAAATTATTTTAAATTGAATTGAAATACCTTTACCTACCTTATTAGATTCACTCCCTACTGCGTTAGGGTATTGGCCAAAAAATCACTCAAAATCAATTGAATGTGGCCAGCACTGGTTTCGGGGAGCAGCAGACAGCAGCAATGAGTGAAATCAACGTGAAAATAGCGACGACAATGCGTTTTGCTGTCGCTAGGAGGCAATGGCTTATTGGATTTTGGCCATGAGGAGCGGGTGACAGCGCCTCGTTGTGGGAGGACTGGCGGTAAAATGCGAATACCACCGACTGCTGGCCACGACAGCTGGATACGGAGGAGCAGGAGCTGGAACCATGATTAAACGCCGGAACAGTCGCTGCTATAATTGCTCCAGTTCGGCGGGAATCTTGTCTCTCACTTCCCCAATGGGGGAGTTTAACTTTGGCGCAAATAAAACGGCCAGGCTCATGTGAGACAATCGTATTATTTACCATACGCAATACAATGCAACGCAATGGCCATTTCCATGCCGTTTCATTGAAAATAAAGTAAAAATACAAATATTAACCGCAAAAGCCTTTCGCTCCCATCTGTGAGCTGCCGTCATTGGGTGGGTGGGTGTGCACTCGCCTGTATTTATGCATTTATATTCCACGCAATCACTGTGTGTGCCTGTGTTTGTGGGTATATTGAATGGATAAAAGGGATTTGCGTCTGGCCGGGTGAGTACGTCCTTTCCCGGCATACGAGCATATCTATATACATATGATGGCCCGTCTATACGGCCCGCTGTCTGGGAGCCCATTGCGGAGCGCAACACGCCGGAAACGGTTTTGTTGTGCCATTTCCATTGTTATACAATTTCGCTTAACACATTCAGTAACGACGGCTTGGCCCCTTTACATTTTATATTTACATTTTATATTTCATAAACAAGCGGGGGTGCGAGGGGTTTCACGGCATGTTATCACAATTTAAAAGGAAAGACAAGGGATATTTAAGTTTATATCAAAATATTTGAATTTAACATGAGTTAGCGGGGACCACAACCTTGGTTTCTTAGTTTCGAACCATACAGAAATCGATTTTTTTATAGATACACTGAAAACATTAAAACTAACTCGAAATACACTTTTTATATTAAATAAGCTATTATTAAATACTAGTTTTGTGTAATTAATAAACCACTTAACATATTGACTAGGTTTTTAATTTTGTTTGCCGGAAATAGCTATAAATAAAATTTGTTTCATTCAAATATGAAGAATTCTTTCTCTAAGTTCTTTCGAAGTTATTTTTTGGGACAGGCTTTATTTATAATTAACTAATAGCTCCATAGCTAGAATATAACTTCCAATTGTCGCTTTTCCCGTCCCTCTTGAAGTCTTCTCGCCTTGCTTCTTAAACAAGCAACGGAAATGATCGTTTGAGGATTGCTAATTGAATAAAACAGTAAACACTGTGTGGAGGAATGAATACAAACTCAATTTTCGTTAACTCATTCCACATTAGTTAAAATATATTTGGTAAACTCGTTATTAGCTACAAATTAAATATGCAAATGCAAAGCTACATAAATAATTTATACAATGGCAACGCGATGAGTGCGCACGTTGCAATTATTAGTGCAATTGTACGTGTCTCCGGCGGTGGCAGCGACCTCAAATCGACTCAATAATTTAAGATAACTAAAAACTAGACAAATAACACATAGATTAGCACGTGCACGCAGAAATGAGATGAGGTGGGCTGCTGGTGGACGACTGTGCCTTTACTGTGCCTTCTTCGACTCCTTGGGCGCAGCAGGCAGCCGCTCCACAGCCTCCTTGTACAGCTGGTTCAGTCCGAAGGTGGCGCGCACGTTATCGCTGGAGAAGAAGAACTTTTGCAGTTTGCCCTTGTTGTCGATGCATGGCCGCCGGTCCGCCTCCTTGCCCTGCTGGAACAGCACCACAGTGGGCAGCTGGCGCGATAAACTGCTGTCCGAGATGCGGTACTTTTGCGCCACATCCGGGAAGCGCCCGATGTCAATCTTGCCAAACTTCAGGTGGTCCGTGTTGTACTCCGCCGAGAGCTCTGCGAAGATGGGGGCAAAGTTGACGCAGCTGGGATTCCACACCGTGTAGAAGCAGATCAGCCAGCTGGTGCGCTTGTCGCGGACCAGTTCCTCCTCGAACACCTGCGAGTTTCGGAAGTAGGTGATGTGTTCGGGGCCACTGTACGAAGGCTCTGGCAGCACCATGCCCACCAGCACGCAGACCAGCAGGAAGCCCAGGCCGAAGCGAAAGTCTGCGTAGGCCCAGAGGATGGCGTTGGCTACCTTTGTGTAGAGGAACGACGACGACAGGTAGTTGATCATGGTGACGGCGCCCGCCTTGCGCGATCGAATCATCACCACGATCAGAAGGAAAAACAGGATCTCCACCTCGCGGCTGTCCAAGTCGCAGGCCTCGTCTTCCTCGAGCAGGCTGAAGAGGCGGGTGCAGATGAACTGGGTCTTTTTGGCCAGCAGATAGGAAACGGCCAGCAGGATGTTCACCCAGTAGTAGGGCTTGGCCAGTATGGCCAGCTGCTTCTTCCACGTCATGGCGTCGTCCAACGGCTGAGTATTCGGATGTGGGTCACGATTTTAATTAACAATTTCCCGAGTTTTTCTTTTTTTGACGAGCAAATGTTAATTTTGGTAGGGTTGTTGATATCGATATCGATATTTTTCTATTTATATCACGATTTGATGTTTGCCCAAATATCGAAATGACGATATTTTAATTTGATGTTGCCACCTGGGGGGAAACAGTTCTACCGCAGCCAGTGCTGTGAAATAATCGAGACTGTTTGGCGCCCTTTGGAATTCAAATCGGGACAAACGTTTGCCGCAAAAGTGTCTGCGACTGATAAGTAAATTGTTTTAATGCCTGACATTGTTACGTCAGATTTTTGCAAGAGTCATTGACGGATTGTTGAACTATGCCGCAGAGGCCATTGCAAAAAAGGAAAAATCATCGAGGATCTTCATTATCTTCACACACGCCAAGCCAAGGTTTTAATCACGAAAAACGAACAAAAATCGACTCGCTCTACGTGATCTCCGAGACGCTCGTGGCTCATTATCTGCCAAAATTCATTTCAGGCCTCCTTTTTGTACTTTTTGCATAGTTCCAAAATACAAATGTGTGTTTGGAACTGTGTGAATACTGTGAGAATATTGTACCTAAACATACTTAACGGAGCCAGAGGGCACTATCTGCACCGCTAATGCTATCAGCACTGTGACTGGCTCCCGGCATTGTGCAAAGATTCCTTTTTTTTTTAGTAAACACATTGCGCGTCACTGGATTAAGCGATTTATTTATAATCGTATTATTGAGAGCGTTTTACGAGGGTCAGTCCCATGATCCCCATCGGATCACCCACCTATTTACTGGTTACACTAAGTAGTTGGCATCTCTTTGTTTTATTCCGATTATTTCTTATTGCAATATATGTTATGAATGTGAATGTGAAGTGTTCGCCTTACCCTGGCTAATACAGTGAGAGGCGGCTTTATATGTTCTGTGGGTTAATTTGTAATACAAATTTTGTATATCTGGAAAGTGGTAAGATTTTTTATATTATATTATGATAGATGATTATTTATTGGAATTATGCTAAAGTTTTTATAATTAAATACATTTTATATTTTGTAAAACATGTTAAAAAATTATTTAAAAGTTGTTTTTTATATATGCTTAATGTAAGAAAAATTACGTTGAATTAATAATTTAATGTACAAAATTCAATTTTTTTTAAGCCTAAATGTATATTTTTTGCCTTATAGATAATATCTTGAAGATCAAGAATTCGTCAAGATTGTGTGCTTCTCAAGAATGGATTTGTCGGAAAATTAGTAAATTAAATGAACTTTTCCTTTTCCATATAATAATAACATAAATTATTAAAGTGTTCTTCATTTAACCATTAACAATCAAAGTGCTTTTTAAATTTATTCTCCCTTAGATGCTCTTTTTGCTCCTGGTGTATTATTGTTCCTAAAAAATGTAAATACTGCAAAATTCCCAATCATGACTAATCTCTTAAATCGCAGGTGCAAAAGCACCTACACTGTCTACACCGCCTTGGAAGGAGTACAATTATAAACAAACATTAAATTTTAAATTCAAATAAACAACATGCGCTTAGGTCAGTTTTTAATATAATCTAGAATGCTCCCTGACTATACGAGTATGCTGAAGTGTGTGGCGAGCCGGATTCATCCAGATTCGAGTACTTTAAATATATATTATACGAGACGCCTTGAGAAGATTACCAAACCTATTTGAGTACGAGTACATGGTCAACCGGGATGGAAATACGAACCCTTAATCTTGCTGGGACAAGCAAAAATCGTTCAGAGATTGAGGGCTTTGATTGCCACGAAAATGTGTATCAGGTAGATCAGCTTCCAGGCACGTCGCCCGCAGACATCTCTCGAAGCATCATCGCTCGGAAATAATGGGTCTTGCTGTAAAAAGTAGAAACGAAACAAAACAACGGCCAGCGCAGCTGATAAGTGTCACAAAATGGCGCTCCATTGCCGGCTCCATTATCACCCTATCAAGGCAGCCTGATCTCCTGTCCCCCACTTATCGCCCCCGATCCGAGCACGCGCTCTATAAATTGCCAGCTCTCCCCAGCGGGAGCTTCAGTTCAGTTCCGAACCCATGTGCCGAGTGTTCGTTCCTCTCTCCGAGTGCCGCAAACATCATTCGCTGATCATCGAGCCGAGACGTCTAGAATCCATTGGCATTAAATGCCTGACTACGACAACAGTGACCACAATCTCCACATAAATCCAACAATCCAATTGGCTTAAACTAGCTGAAATTAACCAAGAACATCAGAATTCTGGGAAGCATTTCCGTTAAGCCGAAACCCTCCCACCAAACCCTTTATCCCGGACTTTGAATGCTGCTGGAGCAGAGCGACAAAATTATCAAACTCGAACAGCATTTCGCCGAGTGCTGGACCAACAAGCAAAGCTTTCTCAAAAACTTCAAGTTCTTCTCCCTGTTGACCACTATCTCCACAGCCGGTGAGTAGTCGAGCATCCTTTCCATCCATTCTGCTTCCGAATGACTAACTAAATCCCTAACACAGCTGCTAAGATGGCCGCCATTCCCCAAGGTGCATTCGCTGCCTGCAAGATCCGCGAGCAATTCAACGAGCGCGAGATGATCGTCGCCCGTCTGAGGTCTGCTGCCGCCGATAAGGGTTCCCTTGACAACGCCAATAGCCTAACCCGTAAGTAATCGATTCGTCGGTTCACCGGATTCCTGACTCATGCATCTTTTTTCTCGTCCCTTCTTAGAACGCGAGTACTCGCCGAACAAGTACAATGACAAGCTGATGAACTCCATCTGGGGCTTGTACAACCGCTACTCGCCGCACAATGTGAAGAAGAACGAGTACGCCCCCACCAAGTGATGACCTAAAGGCGGCACGGAGGCTTCCCCCAGGTTCAGCTGACGTGCCCCATCCTGCCAGCATCCTTCGTTAGAAAGGATACTGGCCATATATACTCTATATACTCCACATATACTTATATACTCCAAGCATTGTAATCTCATAATACCCAAGGCTTTGGTAACAAATATCAATTTAATGCTGTAATTTTTGTAAATTTCAATAAATACTTATGATGTTGTATGTAAAGGGACAAGACCACGTAGCGTAATTTAGTTAAGGTAGCAGGACTCGTAGGTCGGCACCATGTACTTGATGTTGATGAAGGCATCCTCGCCGCCATGCAGCTCCAGCACCTGCAGCGTCTCATCAATCAGATCCCCGAGGTTCAGATTGTTCTTCTGCGCATAGTCGATCTCATCGCCGCAGTTCACTGTGGAATTACCATAGGTTATCCTCTGAAAAGTTATTAGGGAAATAATACCCACAGTTTTTCACCTTGAAGGCATTGAACATGGGCAGCAACTGCCTGTAGAAGGGCACCAGGGCGGGACCCACTAAATCCGAGGACATGACCAGCTGTTGGATTATCTTCAATGTCGTGCACATTACCTCCAGGTTTCGTGTGCTCAATGCGTCTGAAATGTGGGTGGATTTGGGATTCATAGTTGGTTTCGCAAGGTGCAAATTAGACCGAAAAACTTCCGAGCCATTTGCGTGCCATGCCAACTCCTGGTACTCACTCTTTAGCGGTAATATTAATTGCGGTATAACCGGGTGTATCCTCTCGCCCCCGGCCAGCAGGAGGTCCGTGACACCCTGGCGGGCATAGGTCTTGTACGGGTGCTTCGTCTCCGCCAAACCATCGAAGAAGAGCGGCAAATAGAGGCTGTAGTCCAGCTTGTCAATGTCCACCTAACGTGGGACGACACGGCGAAGGATGAGGAGGAGGAGCAGTGAGTGAAGCTATTGAAGTTAGGAGTTTGGAATTGGTTCGTGTACCGGCGGTGGTGCAAGTTTGGCAAGTGTACATTTGCACGCTATGCCGGTTAGGCCTCTGCTGATTCCCATTAAGATGCTCTTTGTTTGTTTACGTTGTCAATGGAAATTTTTAGAACAAAAAGCGAATTGCGCGGAATAGGTACCTGTACCTCTGCCTAGTATATGCACGTCTAATCTATGAGTATTTTTTTGTGAAAATGCGGTCAATTTGGGTCGTCATAAGGTCCAGCCGGTATACTTTGTCAACTAAGGTGATCAGGGAAACTCACGTGGCAAAGGCTTGTGCTGGGAAATGCCTCATTTGTTATGAGGTCCCAAGGTTTCTCTATTTTTCGATAGTTAAAACTAAATTGGGAGCTATTTGAAAACTCTTTTTATAAACAATTAAGCTGGGAGCACATTTACAGAGCTTTTTAAAACCGTCTAAAAAGAAGTAGTAATAAAGGAAAATGTACCCCACATAAATATATATTTGGTACCTTTTTATACTCCACAAAGATGAGTCCTTGGGTGACACCACCTCAGCTTTGGCGTCATCTCTGACATCGCAGCTGCGTAAGGCCACACATGGGGGTTCCCCGACTGCGACCTTCGACCCAATGACGCAAATTAGGTAGTGTCACTCACACATCACCCATATGCACACGAGCTGTCACGGCGGCGTTTCGGCCTAGATAAACAAACGCACCGCGGGAAAGGCATTCGCCATTACCCATTCACCGTCGCATATGTGAGGGCTCTGGCGGCATCAGGCGCCCAAGGCCTGTGACATTGAACCAGCGAAAGGGTCACACACCTGGTGGGTGTGGGCGGGTGGGCGAACGCCCCCAGACCGCCAAATTGCAGCTGCAAGACTGACTGGCAGTTGGACGGTGCGACGTTTTGAATGTCAGCAGTCGCATTCCGGGCGGAATCGGAATCGGAATTGCTCCACCCGTCACCTCTGCTCCACTGACTCCGGAAATAGACAATGGCATATTATTTACTCGTTTTTGCCTTTAGCTGCAACACTTGAAATAATTGGACACGCAGGTGTACGAAATTCGAGCCCAACTCAAATACCGGTTCCGCCAATAGGTCACTGAGCAGTAAGGTTGCCCTTCTTAGTGACAGTCTTCAAATTGGCTATGATTTACATTGACTTACATTGGGTTTAGTCAATTGGTACATATAGAGATTGGAAAGTTCTAGAACTTGCAAAGGGATCGTACAGAGATGTGGATATAGTATAGCATTTCTAAATCATTTTAAAAATTTAAGACCTTAAGTTGTCAAAGGTTATCATTTATTCGAGTTTTTAGAATCCGAATCGAAAGCCTTAAGGTTTTTCACTTAGGCTTAAGCAGAGAAAATTATGTTTATCTGACTTAAATAAACTTCTAAGAAGGAGTTTAAATGTTTAGGAATACAAAATATGTTGTTTTGTACCAAAAATCGTTATAGAAATATTGGGAAAACTAGTTATATTCATATTATAGGATATGAATAGAAAGACCATTCCCTAAGCTCCACTGAATTCTAATGCGATTACGGAAGGCAGGAAATATCTTGCTTAAGCCTCAGCTATATTAAGTCCCGAATAATAAGTTCTGGAATTTTCATAATATGTCTTACCGTCCAACCGATCTTATCGCCTCCACAGAGATACTCCATCTTAATTGGCAGGTCGCCCCGATCGAAGTACATGCGGAAGAGTGTGCCGCGTCCCGGGTCATTAGCCCCGCCCAGAACGGAACCATTCAGACCCAGGCCCAGATTGAAGGTGGACATGGACTTTTGCTGGCGTCGCAGGCCTAGAAATCAGTCAGTATACGGAAATGGGGCGAAATCATTAGGGAAACAAACAATAAACTAGTTGGTACGCACTTTTCGGGTTGGGGATCCGGCCCCTGGCGCTGGCTGTCTTGGGAGCCGACTCATGTATGGGCCCATCGATGACAACGGTGTTCTTCTGCTGCGACTGAATGGAGAAGGGCGGCACGTAGCGGGGCCGGGAGGAGACGGCCGCCCCGTGGATGCCGCTCAACGGACGCAGTTGCGCCGGATTGGCGGACTTGGAGCGGTGCTTCAGGGAGATGGCGGTGGCATGGTAGTCATGCGTCGGACGCCTTCCCGTGGCGGTGCGTGCCGTCTGGGCCATAGTTTTGTTTTGAGCAACGCGATGTGCAGCCCCGAAGTGTAAACAACGAACTGCCGAGCGCAGGAATTTTCTAGCCTGGCTCCTTCTGGTGTTGCTGTTGGGTGTCGTGTCGTTTCTATGGAGCGCGTTGCTAGGGCGCCCGGCGGCTTAGTGACCGATAAGCCAACAGCTAATACAAATGCCGCCTCCTCTGGCTCTGGCTCAGTCGTGCTTTTCCAGTCTCGCCGCTCCTCCTCCGTCCGGTCTGCGGTGACATATTAAGGTTCCAATTCCACGCAAGGCGCCGGTTATGTTGCGGTTGAGACTCCCCCTTAATTGTATTACTGTTTGCTAGTCTACCTACCCCCAGCTCATAATCTCGTCAGGAAAATATTTTTTTTTTCCATTAAGCGTTTCTGGTCAGCGACCCCATTGAAGCTGGTACGGATCAAAGTTCCTGGAAAACGTAGATTACTATTGACAAATTGATGTGGCGCTTGTCAATCTCTCTGACTTACGGAAAGAGTCCGTCAATACACTCTAGTGATTGATTCAGCATATTATATTTATATTTATACTTGAGGTTGGTAACTAACATATAGACACTTTACATGGCTCTGAATAAGACGCAGTCACGTTGATTTATTTACCTTATTTGATAGCATCAAATAATAATATAATAATAATAAAAATTATTCGATAAAAAAGATACTCTTATGTATATTTACATATATGTAGACTTTTTCTTCTCTTTTATGCTTTTCATGTAAGAAGACTTCTTCCATAGAGACAGCAGTCAACATATAAGCCGTTACCATTACAATATATTATATTTTCTTATCGTGATTATTCAAGTTCCTTTGTGTTGTTAAATTGCTGAACATGGTGAAAACCACCAATCAATATGTTATAATAAATAAATGATTAACATCTGGTAAAAAATATCAATAAATATTGCGGAAATAATATGAAAGCCATTGTGTTTAATCTGTAATTATTTTCTGACCTAATTATTTGCGAATTGGACAAGCCAACAGGGTATTAAACCGACAATCCTTCATACAAATTTTACTCTAAAAAATAATCAAAAATTGTAAAAGTTTGCAGTAGAAGAAACTGCTGTTTTTATACTGGAGATAATCCCTTTAATTACTTCAAATGTAACATTTGTAATTGTTTAAAGCAGCCATATATAAATAAATATAGGAAGATTATGGCATAGTTAAGACGCGCTCAGGCTTCACCAGTGGGAAATGTACGTTCAAAGGCTTAAAAACTAAGAGATTAACAAAAAAAAAAAAACATTAGAAAGACAAGGCAAATAATCAGTATCAATTAACTTTTATTCGTTCCTAGATTTTTATACATTTCCATGCAGTACCATAAATACAAATTATGTTAACACAAAACTATGAAAAGGGAACAAATATTTGGTCAGCTAAAATATTTAAATTTAAAATCGCGCCGCCCTGTGCATCGGCCAACGCACTTGCCAACACTGGCGCTTTGTTTACATTTTGCATCAGAACTCAACGTCCGTCTGGCAACCACGCACCTGTCTTTGCGGGTGGTGTGTTGGAAAATGCGGCAGCGCAGCTCTGGCATTCTAACCAACACTAGATGAGAAGGGAATAAAGAACAAATGCGTGTGAAAAAATGTCGCTGTAAATTGACGATTATCTTTGTGTTTTCGTGCTAAGTCTGAACACTCTGCGAAAAATAGTGCTCGAGTCAGTGTGTGGCCGCAACGGGAGGGCAGAACGATGGCGGGAAACATGTCTTCCAGCTCGAACGGGGAGCTAAAGAAGCTGTCGGAGGAGTCGCTGCTGCAGCCGCCGGAGAAGGTGTTCGACATCATGTACAAGCTGGGCGAGGGCAGCTACGGCTCGGTGTACAAGGCCCTGCACAAGGAGAGCAGCAGCATCGTGGCCATCAAGCTGGTGCCGGTCGAGTCCGACCTGCACGAGATCATCAAGGAGATATCCATTATGCAACAGTGCGACTCTCCGTACGTGGTCCGCTACTACGGCTCCTACTTCAAGCAGTACGACCTGTGGATCTGCATGGAGTACTGCGGCGCCGGCAGCGTCTCGGACATCATGCGACTGCGTAAGAAGACGCTCACCGAGGACGAGATCGCCACCATCCTTTCGGACACGCTCAAGGGCCTGGTCTACTTGCACCTGCGCCGCAAGATCCACCGCGACATCAAGGCGGCCAACATCCTGCTCAACACCGAGGGCTATGCCAAGTTGGCCGACTTCGGTGTCGCCGGTCAGCTGACCGACACAATGGCCAAGCGCAACACGGTCATTGGCACGCCCTTTTGGATGGCCCCCGAGGTGATCGAGGAGATCGGATACGACTGCGTGGCGGACATCTGGTCGCTGGGCATTACCGCCCTGGAAATGGCCGAGGGCAAGCCGCCCTACGGCGATATCCATCCCATGAGGGCGATCTTCATGATTCCTCAGAAGCCGCCGCCTTCGTTCCGCGAGCCCGACCGCTGGAGCACCGAGTTCATAGATTTTGTGAGCAAATGCCTAGTCAAGGAGCCGGACGATCGAGCCACGGCCACCGAACTGCTGGAGCACGAGTTTATTCGGAACGCCAAGCATCGATCCATCCTGAAGCCGATGCTGGAAGAGACCTGCGCCATTCGCGAGCAGCAGAGGGCGAACCGAAGCGCCGGCGGGGTTCTGGCCGCCAGCCAGGCCAAGAGTTTGGCCACGCAGGAGAACGGTGTGCTGCAGAACATACTGGACAACATGTTCATCGAGGACCCGGGAACGCTGGTGCCCGAGAAGTTCGGCGACTATCAGCAGAGCTCGGCGTCGGATGCCACAATGATAGCGCATGCAGAGCAGGACATAGACGAGGGCACGCTGGGACCAGGCGGCCTAAGGAATCTGGCCAAGGGAGCGGGTCCCACGGCTGCTGGAGCAGCGGCTGCCTCCGCAGCGTCTCCCCTGGACGTGGCAGCAGTGGATAGCGGCACCATGGTGGAACTGGAGTCCAATTTGGGTAAGATCGCCGTCGGTTCAACAATCTGGGTAAGAAATTCATTAATATTTTTAATATTCAGGCACCATGGTTATCAACTCGGACTCGGACGACTCCACAACGGCCAAACGCAATGATGACCAGAAGCCGCGTAACCGCTACAGACCGCAGTTCCTGGAGCACTTTGAACGTAAGAACGCGGGCGATGCTCGCGGCGATGACAAATCCATGGCCACCGAGTACTCTCCGGCGGCAGCGGAGCAGCAGCAGCAGCAGCAACAACAGCAGCAGCAGCAGCTGCAGGAGCAGGAGGAACAGCACTTGGCCAGCGGGGCCAACGATGTGAATAACTGGGAGCACAACATGGAAATGCAGTTCCAGCAGATCTCCGCCATCAATCAGTACGGGCTGCAACAGCACCAGCAGCAGCAGCAAGTCCTCATGGCCTATCCCCTGATGAACGAGCAGCTCATAGCGCTCAACAATCAGCAGAATTTGCTGCTGAGCAATGCAGGGCCATTGGGCCAGCAGGGAATATCGGCTGCGGCAGCGGCTCCGGCACAGCCGCCGCCCGCATATCAGAACCAGCACATGCACACGCAGTCGCACGCGTATGTGGAGGGCGAATTTGAGTTCCTCAAGTTCCTCACCTTCGACGATCTGAATCAGCGGCTGTGCAACATCGATCACGAGATGGAGCTGGAGATCGAACAGCTGAACAAGAAATACAATGCCAAGCGGCAGCCCATTGTGGACGCCATGAACGCGAAGCGCAAGCGCCAGCAGAATATCAATAATAATCTGATTAAGATATAGGAATATAGCGACGCAACTCACAATTTTGCAAGGCAACTAAAAATGCAATTTCAACTCACAAAAGGGTTCTTTGCTTTAGCTTGAATGCGTGCCGAACGCGGCTAACATATACATTTTCTGTATATTTAAGCAGTTATCCGTTTTTGGAGTGAGTTCAATCTAGAGGAAAGATCCCCGAAAAAAAAAAACCTTAAATCACAAGAAATGAGAACACAAAAGCTTTATTGTAAAATGCAGTGAAAACAGGAATGAAATATGTGGTCAGGAAGAAAAGCAGTCGTCGTCGTCGGCGGCGGCAGAACCTTCCAGCACGAATCATTGGGTATGTTCTGTTTGTTAAACGTTTTTGTTTTCATTACATTTGAGTTTGGTTTCCCCTTTTCTATTGATCTGTTCGAATAAAGTTTGTATCTGTATTCTTAGCTGCCTGGCATTATCAACTGCCCAAGCCTTATCCTAATTTATAAGACTACCATTATTATTCGTTCTTCCCTCGTTAACTATTAACTGTAATAATCTCTCGGATACCCTTAGTTTTGTCGTCGTCGTGCGAAAACAAAGCAGTTACCCGTCTTCAAGCAATAATTATAAAAAAAAAACAAATATAATAACAATAAAAGAGAGGAAGAAACATTTTTATACGCATTGGAATGCATATTTTTCGAAAAGATATATATATTTCTCAAAGCAAAATGCACAGAAGCACTCACATATAAACATTTATATATATATACCTAGTACTTTTAGTGATTATACATAATTTACATAATAAATATATAGGAATATATGAAGCAAAAATTGTAGGGGAGAGTGGGGAATTGTGAAACAGCGCTGTCATTTGCGCATGGGTCAACGGAAAAATATCATAGTAGCTGATTTTATGTCATCTATGTCAGAGCTCATCTTTCTAGTAGCAAACTTGGAGTTTATCAGCATATATCTGTCCCTGTGGCCGTGAATGGAAAATCAAGTTTCCCAAAGTG
>JAEIHY010015842.1:0-16193 GCA_018904565.1 Drosophila tsacasi | reverse complement strand
CTCGAATTGCAATGCAACCCGCTCTCCATTTTCCACCCTTTGTTTGGCTGTTTTCGCACAGGCGTCGTCTGTGTCGCGTTTTTAAAACATTACCCATGCACTTATAGGAGAGGCATCGGGGCCTCGGCAGTGGGACATCAGAAGCTCTAAACGAGCGCAAATAGTAATGACAACGCCGCACAGTGGGATCAATTGCAGCTCAAGTGCGGCGTCCGTAATGATGGCGAAATTTAATCGGCTGAAAGGCGAGCTGAATGCAAGCATATGTAGTCGATAATTCCTGTGTCGCTGTTGCTGTGTTTGTTCAAGCTGCACATATCAAATGTCCTTTCTGTCGGCCCAACTGCACTTGGAAAATTGCGGAAAATATTTAGATACTTGTGTCTAAGTGGTGTATAATTATGAGAGAAGGGTAGCATAATAATATTTACCAATGACTTACCGAAGATTGCAAGGGTTACTGGGAAAATAAAAGGCTTTCTTCAAGGGGAGAACCATTTTAATCCCTTGACAGTAAACATTTTCAAAATTATTAAGTTGGAAAATCCTTTTTTCTAAGATTTGTATTTAAAGTTATGTTTAAAAAAGAGATGGAAACAAAAATCACTAGTGAAAATCCTTAATAAAGTGTTGAAACTACGATACAATATTTTGTAGCACAGTTTTTGGCATATTTTAAAAGGGGTTTCAAAACTTTGGTTTACAAAAAATACTAGGGTTTCTGATAAAATTTTAAAAATATGTAGCAGTGGAACCCAGGCATTTAAGGAGGCAATTAAATTTTGTAGGGACCAAATTCAGTATAAATTATTTGTTGTATTCAATAAAAAATACTGTACTATAATTTTTAACACCTTTTCTTTTCAAACTTATGTAAAAATGAAACACTGAAAACCGCTCAAGGCATATATAAAAACAACAATAGCAAAAAAAACACCCTCATTATTTCGTAAAATTCCTCATATTTCTGCCGCTCGTCAACGAGTGCTCCACTGTACCTTGGTACAGTAGCTGCTCCCATGTGCTGGACGCTGTTGCGCCAGTCATGGGCATCCCTGCTGCTGCGATCTGGAACTGGAATGGCAGCCCCGCCATCAAGCATGTACAACTCCTTCCGGTTCCTTTTTAGTATGTTCGCGTATGTGTGCGTGCGAGTGTGTGTGTGTGTGTGTGCTAGTGTGCAAGTGTGATTGGGTTACAAACGCCGCCATTTATTTCGCCGGGTTCTGTGTGTAATTTGGTTTTTTTTTCTTTTCATTTTTTTTTTCATGCCGACTGCAGCGGCTGCTACTGCTTCATCTGACATGATTTCCGTATGTCGTTTGAGTTTTTCTTGCCGCCGCCGACTTTTTCTTCGTTTTCTTGTTTTCCTCAGCCATCTTCTACTGCTGCTGGTGCTCCTGCTTGGGCTCGCATTTTATGTGTGAATAAAGCGTACAGTTGTGATCGAAGAAATAACGAAGATTCAGGATAGTTTTTATAACAAAATAATATATATTTTATATATACTTTAATATTAAATACAACAACAATACCTTAATTTAAATTTGGAAAACTGTTGTAAGTTAGTTTTTATAAGGCTAATAAAACTGCGAGACACGCCTAAATCGACTCGGCTGTTGATGCTGATCAAGAATATACATGTTTTATAGGGTCGGAAATGACTCCTTCACTGAGTTCTGTGCTTCTGACTGATATTATAATACCCGGAAAGGAGTATTAAATTTGAAATATATATCCATAATTTTATAAGACAATTTGTGAGGAAAAATTAAAACTTAAAAATATATTAACTAAGCTAAAAATACATTAATTTGAATTCGGAAAACTGTTCTAAGCTACTTTCTACAAGGCCAATAAATCTGCACACTGAATTTCAATTTATTTTAATCAAAGAGTACTCTGACTATCTCAACTTACTGCCTATAATTTCGACCTTGGCTGTTGGCAAGTTTGTCAATTTTTTTTCGGCTGCTCGTGTGCTCAATTTCATACAAAAAATGTCAGTTTATGTTGATGTGTGCATGCTTTTCCTGTCGCGCTGCTGCCGCTGCCATTGATATCGCTGACGAAATTGAGAATTATTATGTTTAAACGTGTGTGGCATCGCTGCCATTTGAGTGGCTAGCTTTCCTCTCTCTCTCTTCTCTCCTTCGCGAATTTCCCGCCGAAATTCGAAATTCGTTGGGGCGACGACATGCGAGAGTTGGCATTGCATGTGCTGCTGCCTTCTGTTGCAGACTTTGCGGCGCGGCGCGTTCTTGAAATTAGATTGCCTTGTGATGACTTTAATGCAAAGCCCACTCTCGCAGACACCCACACAGGGCAGCTATAGCTAGCACACAGACTCACAATATGTATGTATGTATGTATGTATGTATGTAGAGAACGTGCTGTCAGCTTCAGTTAAACCCATACAAGCACAAGTGGCAGGACAGGAAATGGGACAGCATATCCTTTGGCTTAAACATCTTTTCTGATAAGATCTTGTTGAAATTAGTTCCCATAGTTGGATATCGATATTGTAGTTATATTTTTAAGGGGGGGATACAAACATATAAATAGTTGAAAAATATAAACAAAATTAAATAAAAACAAATGCTGATCAAGGAAAAGCAATGTTTAAAAGTCTAAAATGTATCTTTAGTTGAAGTTGTTGTAGGTACTCTAGTTTTTAATTATGGTTTCCTTGTATATAATAATTATATTATATATATAATTATATTGTATATAATAAATTGATTGTTATTTATGTACATTTAGTAATTATCTAATTCTCAACATGCCACACGGTTTAACTACAGATAACTGTTCGATTAACTTGTCACTTGTCACAGTAATCACTTAATTTAATTATCATTTTGCTTGTCTTGCTTTTGATATTTTTTCCCCATATTCCCCACACGTTTCATTTCACACCAATATATGCATTTTGTCCTTTTGAGATGGCCATTGAAGTTGGCTTCAGTTTCAGTTTCAGTTGCCACAGGGCAATCAATAGGAAAAGGCAACAATTCAGGCTCACGAGACGAGACAAAAGTCAATTCCATGTTCGTGTTGTGTCGCTGATGCCTCACAAAAAGGCTCTTTGTTAAGCACACACAAAGATGCAGGCAGTGAAAGAAATTTGGAGTGGTAATTGGAATGTATTTAAATATTTATTATATTAATATTACATTTTGTTTGCCTTGTTAGCTCTATTGATTTGTATATTTTAGTTTTAGTGAACGTAAATCTCTTCATAAAATGCTATTATTTTTTTAAGAGTTGTAAATCAGGAAATTTTTTAGGGGGAAAAAACAATTTTCAGAATTTTCAGAATTTTCTCAAGTGTTTTTATCTAATATTATTATTAAAGAGTTTACACTATTTGTTAAAATTGTCTTCTTTTAAAACAAATCTCTAAGATTTTCTTCATCATCCCTTGACTCACTTCCTTGCCACTCTCTGTGTTATAATGTCAAAGCCTGTTGGATTTATCTGTTCTGGCCAATTAGAAGGGCCCATGACCGTCTTTTTTTTTCCTCGTGTACAAATACAGACTCTCTCTGACTCTGACTCTGACTCTGACTTACTGCCAAAGGCTAATGAAGGCGGAAGGGTGAAGGGTGAACGAAGGCCGGGGGCTGGGGCATTTCAAATTTTAGAGAGGAGGACATGGCAGGATGCACTTGCCACTTGGCAATGCATGCGGCACTGTGGCTGCCACAGCTGCAACTCCAGTTGCCCATATGCCTAGGCCATGTTGACATCAAACAAACAAACAAACTGACACGACAAACAAATACACAGCAACACGCACACAGACACACACAGGCCAGCAAAAGAGCACAGAGCTGCAACAGAAAATGGAAAATAGAAAACAGAAAAACAGGAACTGGAAGCAGCAACAAAAAAGCATATAAAAAAAAGGAGGAGCGAGCAAAAAAACAGCACCGAATGAAATTTGTATAAACTGCCATCAAGAGTCTGTCCGGAGTTAGAGTTCAGATTTTCTCCAAGTCCAAAATGGAAAACTCGTGTTCGGCTCCAACGAAAGACAGGCGACAGTCAAAAAGGGTAAACAACTGACGGAGTTTTTGAAAAAGTTTCAAGTTTTTCAAAGTTCATTTCCAAATCAGCAGCTGGTTTCGGATCTTGCAGCGAAGTGGGGAAATTTAAGAAGGAAATAAAAGGGTTTTGAATTCAATCTAATTTTTTGATAAGGGTTCTTTCGGTTGAGATTATAATTTATTTAATTTAAGACATGTATCTTGTATCTAATTTAGTATATCAAATATTTGTAAAGGTAAAATTTGTTCTTTATCAATATAAATTTCACATAACCTGAATTAAAGGTATACAGGTCTTTAGGCTTTCTAAGCAGTTCCAGTAAAGGAAAAGCTTATTTCTGCTTGACTGGCAATCCAGCATTTTCGCCAGATTTTCCATTCAAGTGGAATTATTAATTATGCCAAGTGCAGCTTTTACGGCTAGGTATTCCCCTTATTCCATTGCCCTTAGCCCCGGGCTAATCAGAAATTGCTGGAAGAGAATTATTCAGGAATTCTGGATATTTCCTTGAATTCAGCCCATTGCAATTTTCCGACTGTCTCTCTCTCTCTCTCAGTCTTCTCTGGATTATTTTTTGTTGCCATTACGATATTTATGTAAATTTATTGGACAACAAGAGGATTTCAATTAAAATGCAATCCAGACTGATTTAATAAAGGCGTATTTCAAAGGAGGCGGCTGTAACGGCGGAGTGGGCGTGTCACCGGCTGACGACAGGCAAAATAACTTTAAATTAATTAAAAACGCGCCCGGCAAAAATGTTTTAAGCTTCGCGATGACAACAAACGCGGGCGAGCGGGCGTCAAGGAGTTTTGCAGGGCGGGAAAATCTCAGGGAAAAGTGCAGGGTGTGAAAGGGAAGGCGGGGTAAATTGAGATGCGTTGAGGGGGGAAATTCAGGCAAGGATGCAGCTGAAAAGGCAGCACACATCTACGATGAGAGGGGCAGGAGAACTTCTCTACGGGTTGCCAAGGAGCATCAATGTCGCGGAAATTAATTGAAATGAAGGCACAAACACAGTGAGAAATATTAGTGGGGTGTGTAAACGAATATTTGATTGAGAATTGTTCACAGGGGAAATTTAGAATATAAAAGTGAATAAAAATGTTACCATAATTATTCTAAATAAAACAAGAGAGGATGATTAGCTCAATGAAAAACAACTCATTTCCCAGCCCCAAAAAAAGGTTTGGAGTACTTTAGGTTTTGTCTAAATTTGAATAGTACAAATATTTTTCAATAGCTAACTAAATTTCTCTCTGTGCTGGAATTTTCCGAAGGACTTTACAGGAGTTTTTCGCCGAGAAGAGGAGGCAGGGTAGAAGGTGGAAGCCGATGCGCGTAAAATGAAATAAAGAAGATGCATTCTCATGTCCTGCCATGAGCGCCTTGGTCGCGCCCTCGGGCGAAAACTTGTCTTAGGCTGGAATGGAAATTTTTAGAAATCCCCAACGCAGCACATTTTAGGAAAATTCAATATCTTATTCGAAAAAAAGTTGCAGACATTAATCAAGAATATGGAAAAATGCTTAAAGAACATGAAATATGGCTAGGACTTTAAGGATTAGGTTTAAGGATTTCGGTTTAAGGAATTTATGTTTTTACAATAAGTTTGCTCTGTAATGGTATTTTAATAATTTAACAGGAGAGAAATACCCGGAAAGGCGTATTAAAATTTAAATATTTACCGTCCATAATTCTTGGGAAAAAAATATAATAACAAAGCTAAAAATTCAAGGGTATCCATTTTTTTGTATATTTCTCTAAAGTATTTAATAATGCCAGAAAAATGTGGGCTAATTTATTTATTTATAACAATAATATTTATAATTATAAAGGTCCAATAAGAAAAATCAATAATAAACAGGATATAAATAAATAATAAACATTTAAGTCAAAACATTGCTTCTGCAGATCTCAAGAATATCCAAAACCTTTATGATATAATTTCTTATAGAGCCAGAAAATGGAAGAGCACTCTGCAAATGCAGTCCTGATTTATACACTTGCACTGATTATTTATGCTCCAAAGCCAAGTTGATTTCTGGCCACTGACCAGCTGGAGAAAATGGCCAGGCGATAGAGACGGGTATGGAGTAAGGGAAGGAGAGGTAAATAGGGGTGAGATAGCGATGGGGAGAGCTTAAGCCAAAACATTACCGCACGTCTGCAAAGCTCCGCTTCAGTTCCTGCCCTCTGACCTCTCCCCGAAAAGTTGCAGCCAACAAATGAAATTAAGCAAATAAATTTTGAGGCGGATTAGTTGAGGAGGGAAATGGGCGGAAAATGCTGGGAGGGAAAAATAAGAAGGGAAAAAAAGGAGCAAAGGAGAAAAGCTGTGGTCGAGGGTTTGGACATTGAGTTTCCCTCAGAATCTAGTAATAAACTGTGATAAATATAATACATTTACAAAGTATATAAAATATATATCAAATACTTTATATGAAGTAAAGATAATATAATTTATAAATCTAAAATATTTGTAGATATTTTTATATTTATGCATATGTAGTAATTTGAAATGAATATACCCCTCATTTATTTGCTAATACCCCTTATAAAAACTAAAGCAAGTAAACGAACTGCGGACCGTTTTGCGGCTTAGCGAGTTATCTGGCAAGTCGTTTAGACCTTTTCTATGTGCTTTTATATGGGGTTAGCCACTTTCCTGCATTTTCCACTGTCCGCCCAAGGAAATTGCACACGAAATTTGAGTTTTCAAGTTGAAAATTGGAAGTCGTGCAGGTCTGCGCGCCATCTCCCATCGAGGCAATTAAAATGTTGAGTTCCGGCCGGGGCCCGGGGCTTGGGGTCTCAGCTCCTCCAGCTCCTCTGTTTCTCCACAAATTTTCCACAATTTTCCCGCACTTCACATGTGAAGCAGTGGTGAGGAAAACAAATCCGAGCTCTTTATTCACTCAACGCAGGCAGAAAAAAAATAATAGGAACCGAGTTCAAAGTGCACGATGAGGACATCTTGCTACCCCGGAAAAGACGCCGCTAAAAGGCAGACAGCATAAATTTTCCTTGGCTGAGGAATCAATCAACTGGTTTATGGAAATTTTCCCAAAGAGAGACTCGTTTATGTGACGGATTTTTATGATGTACAGTGTACACTTTTTATGGCACAACATTGTGTGAAGATCTTGGGGGTAAACGAGGAAGACGAAATTGCTTTACATTTATCTCTGGCTTTGGTATAAAGTAGAGGAAATAAAGCAATTTTGGAATGATTAATAATAAAATATTATTTTTTTTTATAAATAAGAGGAAAGATCATACGACGGCTGCTTTAATTAAATAGCTTGCTTACAACAAATTATACATTATTTATAGAGTCTATAATAAAACTACAATAAAATAGGCAACTCCACAGGGACATTTGTATCCTCTAATGTTTAAGATTTTATATTGAAAAGTATATATAGTTTTGAGATGATATTTTAGTTAATTATTTACTTCCCTACAAAATATCTATATACGAAAACATACTTTATAGAGGGGAATCCCATTATTTGAGGAAGCAAAAAGTGTATCATTTTCAAATCATATTAATTATTAAATTGTTCTAACTAATAAACAACAATAAACATAACATATTTCCCGCTATAATAGAGAGTATTACAACTGCCTGTCATTTTATATTATCATATTATATAATTACCTACATTTTTATATAATTTTCCTGAGTAACAGCCGGTGTGTGTGTGCTCTTCTGAGTTCCCTAATTAAATTAGCCCGCAAGTGTATGAAAAAATCATTTCAGTCATTTCTGGCACAAGCGCATATTTACTTAGAGCCACCCCCCAAAAGTGCATTAAAAAACTAACAAAAAATGTGTCCTTTTTTCTCTGTCGTTGCAGGTGAGTGCAGTTTCTTTCATCTTGATTTCGGTTCTGTTCGGTTCGATTCATTTCCCTCCGGCTAAGCCAGACGAAAAATAGGGGGGAAAAAAACAGAAGAGGAGCCCCGAAACTTTCTTGCGAATAACTTTGTTGGGCTTTTGTCAGTGGCCCTCCTAAGTAAGTAAGTAAAAGCGATTTTCTTCCCTTTTTTTGTTTCTTTCTTTCTCTCCCTGGGATGCGTTCTCCTTTCTTTTGTTTGTTGCCTTTGCCGGTGGGTTGAACCGAATATGTCAATGATAAATGGCATAATCTCTTTAGCCCACAACAAACTCACGTAGAGATTGTCGTGGTGGCTCCATCGTAATGATATTGCACAAAAATTATGCTAATAGCTTAATGCCATCGCACTTAAGCGCTAAGACAGCAGCGACCGAGATGACAGGAAGGACCCAGACTGGCGTCCTCGAGCAGGAGTTGTGATGGTGCCTCTGGGCTTGGGCTACTTTGAATACCCTATGTGGGGGTATATTCAAATTGTGGGTAAAAGAGAATGGAGTTTGTGTTTTGATATTTCTTAAATGATTTTCTAAACTCAGCTCAAAAATAAATAAACATTTATTAATATGTTTTATACACTGAATACCCTATGTGGGGGACTTTCTGAACTCAGCTAAAAAAAAAGAAATAAGTAATAAATTTCTATTACTTATTATTATAAAGAACTTATATTTTATTATTATTATTATATTTTCTTAATATAATGAATAACACTTTCTGTTTGAACAATTTTCAAAAAATATGGCTTTTTGCGACGAGTGCAGTACTTTTTTCAAGGATATACCTTGTCCTTGCATTAATTTAGTTTTCTCATTTGTCTGTCGTCGTTGCGCCTTCCAAAAACTTGGCTTTGGCCTCACTTTTGCTCCTCGGACTTGGATTTCGAGTTTTGCTTGGCCAGTTTCGGGTGTGTGTGTGTCGAGTGTGTTTAGCTGACCCCAACACGGGGACTTTTTGGCAGCTGCGACCAGAACACAACAGCAATTGCAGTGGGCGGAATTGCTTTTGGCCGGGCCAGAGGGACGGCTCTTGGCCAAAAGCCGGACCAAAATGCGAGGCAATGGCAAAAGCTACGTACTAACCAACTTTCCTGGCCTGGCCTAATGTGTGTGCAGCTCCAAAAGCTGGCTGGCTGCTGTTGTTGTTGCTGCAGAAACTTATGACCGGACGAAACTTTCGTGAAGGAATCATTTTTGGATTGGCACAGATGTGACAAGAGGATAATACATATATATACAACAAGGACAAGCCCGGGGATGGGAAGTCCAAACGCTTGGCATTTGAGGAAATGAAACGATCATAAATCCAAGGAGGAAGCCAAGGGAAGCTCTCGGAGCAATGAAATATGATGAGAACTCTCAAGGAAACACACAAAAGTGGGACTTAAGCTAGAAGCAATAATACACATGGCAATGAAATGTAGGGATTTGGGTTTATTTGAGAATTGAGAAATAATTAAAGCTGAATTAATAATTTCTTAAATAACTGAATAAACCAAGTCACTTACAATACCCTTGTATTAACTAGAAATGACTCAAGTGCCTTGGTAAATCTTAAAAATCTAGAAAAGAATCTGTTGCCCAAGGCAGACGGTCAAAAGCGAATTAAAAAAAATGTATAAACCAAGCAAATGAAAAACGATTTAAGCTGCGTCAGCACTGGAAATGATTTTTTAAGTACGCATCTAAGAAAAACACAGTCCCCCAAAGTAAATACGCAGAAAAAGTGAAGGAGGAAAGAAAAACAGCAACGTGAAAAACTCGAACAGTGAAATGCAACAAATAACCACCAAATATCCATCAGATGGCTGCAGGAACCAAAGCCAAACAAAGGCGAAAAAATGAAAATAATATTAGCAGAAGAATGCATTATGGTCCGTCGGGGAAAATGCGAGGAAAAATTGGAAAAACCAAATGATTTGCTGAGAAAATCACTTAGCAGAGCACATGAAAAGTGCCAAATTTGCTGAAAAGATGGGTGTAGGGTTGGTGCTGCATTGGGGTAGCGTTGGTGTAAAATTGGAGTAGGGTTGGTGTAAGATTGGTGTAGGGTTGGTATAGGGTTGGTATTGGGTTGGTATTGGGTTGGTATTGGGCTGGGGTTTGGGATTGCTGTAGATGTTGGTTTAGTTTGGGTCGGTATAATGTTGGTGTTAATGTTAGTGTACGATTGGTGTAGATGTTGTGGTTGCTGTTGTTGTCGATGATGTTGTTGTGGTGTTGGTGATGATGCAGTGGGGGCATCATAAGCAGCAAAGGATTTGCAGCCAAAGGCAGGGAAAAAATAAAGTGTAAATTGCGGCACTCTCGAAGAGGTAATTTTAGGATGGATATTCTGTTGCGTGATGTTCAAACTTCTCAATGCTCTGCCAAAATAGTAATTTTCATTTCCCTAGAAATACATATTTTTCTTCAGTTTGTTTTAATTTTTAATTGAAAACTGCTAATAGATAGTTATAGTCAAAGAGTGTTAAGAATATTTTGAATAGTTAAAAGGTAATTCAACTAATTATAAAAATAAATTCTAAGTTTTACAATTTACCTTCTTCTTATTTATACTTTTTTTTTATAAACACAATAATAAAGTTTGTATGACTATCTCACATTCTTTGTTGATTTTTACAGTTGTTTTGATTATTTAAAAAAATCTGCAACTGCGATCGGGGGATTTATGACCTGTAGGATACATTCCTTCCCAAGTGCAACGTGCCACAGCCAGGAGTTGGAAAGATTGCGTTTGGAGTTCATACGGAAGCCAGATGCAAGATGTGGCAATTTGGGCGCTTGGGCCGGACGGGGTCGACCAGTTCATTTCATTGACATTATGATTGGAAGCTGTCGTCCCTCGCCTCACATTGTGCAAGTTATGTGGATGTAGGATGTGGTGCGGTGTGGCTCAGTGCCCACTGAATGATGATGATGATGATGATGATGGTGATGGTGCTGCATTCTAGGATATCCCGAAAATTTCGGACAAACGGAAGCGACACAAAAAAAAAAAAGAGAAGAGAGAAACAGTATGGGAACCCCGCTGGCAAAATGTGCTTCTCAGTCACTCAATGCTGACCACAGGTCAGCGGGATTATGAGGGTTAAGGGGTTTCACCGGGACTCAGGGGGGCTAAGAGGGTTAAGAGGGCAGGGCAAGAGGGGAGAAATTTCAGTGGACGTTACACAGAGAGAAGCGATATACAGAGACGCGGGCACAAAAAGCCAGTGAAGGGCCCCAGACACATTTGCCACATCAGCAAATGATATCAAAAACGTTATTTGCAGGCGCAACTGCCAAAGGTAATGGGCCAAAAGCCGGGGGACAAGGGTTCCTTTCGCCACCAGCAATCACACCCATCGCACAATCAACCAGTCAGCCAGGCACACACACACACACACACACAGGACACTAAATTTGTGGCAAAAGGAGCGCAAAAAAGGTCCACAAACTACGGACCTAATGATGGGTAAAGAGGGTTCATCAAGGGGCGTGGCAGGGGGGCAGATACGGGGGCTGGGCCACATACATGAATGTCGCACATCGTTCTCTTACCCCTTCTTCCATCCCTCTGCCGTGCCACACAAATGGCAGCAAATCAAATTTAATTGAAGCACAAAAATCGGTTGCCTACTTCTGCGGGCAATGGAACGATTGCGCGTGACTTCCCCGTCACATTCACACCCCCACACTCACACAGTCACACATCCCGTAGTCGTTTAATTTAACCCATGGCCATGGCCAAAAAGGCTACTAATTTGGTTTGAATATTCGATTCAAGTTTGGAGCCAACAGCCCAGGCAATCGGTTCAATTACACCCGGCGCGGCTTACCACCTTGGCCGACCGATCGAGGGAATAGCTCTGCGAAAGGGAAATTTAATTATAAGAACTTGTGGGAATTTCATTCCCTTTTAAGGTTATACAAAGAGCAATATTTAATTAAAGGATGGCCTGGAATTTGTATCCTAATGATTGGTTATAATGATTGAAATAGTTGCTATAATATATAAAGGCGATATTTAAGGAAATACAAAAAGGGAAAATTAGTTGTAAGGTGAAATTTTAACAAGGGAATTTTTGATAATTTAATTCTTATATTAAGGTGTAGTCATTCATTTAGTTGCAATAATTAGAAATAATATTTAAGAGAAATCATTGGAAATGCATAGGAAATTTCGTAAAAATATTTAGATATAAAAAATGTAAATATAAAGAAACAATGTCTAAAATCTTAAGATTAACGATTAACGATTAACGATCATATTTTAAATAGTTACTAAAAGTAATTAGGATAGAATGTCTAGTAATTTTATTTTTATAATTAGGTATTTTATTCTTACAATTAGGTATAATTATTCAAATCGATGCTTTAATTAGAAGGGAAATTAAAGGGGTTGCATTAAGGTACATAAAAACAGGATATATTTAAATATCGTAATTCAGGTATAATTAAAAGGTATACAATTTAAACAGTTAAAAGTCTTACACATTTGTTCTTATGTTTAGTTTAAGTAATTTAAACAGTTGCTATAATTAGTAAGAATAGAAAAGATAGGAAAGAAAGAAAGGAAAGGTATACAACGCTGAACATTTAATTATAGGACTGCAAGAATATTTATATCTTCTTATTAATATATATATATATTTCTTTTTTAATTTACCAATAAAAATACTGGCTTTAATCAAAAGAGGCATTTAAGGGTTTAAAGACTTTGGCTTACCAAAGTCATCGTTCCATCCTTTCCGCTGTCTGCCTGGATTTCTTACTATTTTCTCGGTAATTCCTTAGCAAGGATTTATTTTTTTTCGTTTTCTTCCCCCCACAGTGCGGTTCGGTTGAGTTCAGTCCATTGACCTGCCATTGTGTGTGGATTTTACTTGGCCTTCTCGGTTGTTTCTTTTCGGCAATTAATTTAGTGATTTACTTAATTTCTTTTCCCGTATTTTGAACACGAACTTCTGTGTGTGTTGGCGTGTGTCTCGCTTTGGTCTCGTTCAAATTTGTTTGATTGATGCATTCCCATACGATACGAGTGGTTTTCCTCTTCCATTGCCATTTCCATGGCCATCCATTTTGCCCATTCGATTCGATTTTCCGCATTACTCATACGCCCCGTGGCCAAGATTTCACTTTATCAAACTTCAAGTTGCGTTTTCATTAAGTCGAAACACATCAGCATTTTTCCGGCCCTAGTTGCTGTTGTTGTGTTTTCTAGTTGTTGTTTTTTTTTTTCACCCAATCCCTCTTGCCTTTGGGCCATTTCATTTGCATTCTTCACTGGCTTTCAGCTTTTCTTTACTATTTTTTGTTGTTTGTTTGTTCCGTTGTGTTTTGTGTTTTGTGTTGTTTTTCTTTTCTTTTTGTCCCCTTTCCCAGCAATTTGGAAGAGCAACAAATGATGCGTAAGAAATGCTTTAATAAATTCGGCAACAGTTTTCCCTCCTTCAATGGTGGTAGTTTTTCATTTCCCATTTCCCCTTTTCTGGGCCATTTCACTGGCAAAGTCTTTAAGGTGCTGGTGGGTGGTTCTCACTCTCTCTCTCTCTCTCTGTCTGTGTGTGCGAGTGTGTAGTATTTTATAGTTTTCTGGCCGCACATCTATTCCGTTTGTTTAAGGGCTAATAAATATTTTAGCGGCCTTTCCAGTATGTGTGTGGGGTGGCGGTGCAGAAAAATATGTTTGCAGCAGTTGGAAACAAACGAGCGAGCAAACGAGTTGAGTAAATCAAGCCGCACTTCCGCTCCAAGCTTCGCTTCTTGCCTGGTCTGGGTTTGGGTTTGGGTTTGGGTTTCGGTTCCAAACCAAAAGCTAGCAGCACAACCCTTCCCTTCCGGGCAACCAGCGCCCCTGAAAAGAGTACGGGGATTCCCAAACGAAAGAGACAGAAACAGAGAGAGGGAGAGAGAGTGCTCCGTGATAACCCCTCTTCCTGCTTTTGTTTGTCTGCTGTCTGCTTTCTAACTGAATGAAAGCCTTGGCGCGTTGACTGATTTCGAATGGATTTTGCACGCTTCGCATGTGTGAGTTTTCCCACTGAGAAATCTGGTTTCCAAGAAGGCAAATTCCTGGTTGAAACCTTCCAAAATATTAAGCTAGAGAATTACCAAAGAACTTAAGATCGGATAGCATTGAAGTGATATTTATGTATTTAAATTTAAAATTAGAATAGGAATACCTTTCTTTTACACTAAAATTTGTTACTATAAAATTTACATACTTTAGCTGCTTCTGCATACACATTCATACCTTGAACCTGTGTTCCTTAAGCCTTTATTAAAAATATATAATACAAATATTTGCATTTTTTAATTATAAAAAAGTTTACTTTGTAAATCAAATGAAATCTTTATTTTAAATCTTCAGATACAAAAAGTTCAAAGTATTGAAAAGCATTTTTTTTTTACAAATTTCCTTCTAACAGCTAAATTTATAATAACCCCAAATTTGAGCTTAAATATTTTATTTAAAAACGTAGTTCAATGCTAAATAAATGCAGTCAATTTAAAAATATTATTCCATGCCAAATTTTTCAAATTTAAGCTATAAGCTTTTTACAAAGAATTAAAAAATGTTATTTCCGTACATAATAGAAACCCATGAGTAAGAGTTTTCTAATTTGTACTAAAATATTCTCCTTCGGACCCACATTTTTTCTGAGTGCCTCTGATTGTTTGGTAGTGTGTGGAGTCACCAAATCCCGTAGGTGCAAAATAGCGCACTCCAGGCAACGAAGCACGTTCACGTTCACATTTGTGTTTTTTGTTTTTTTGTTTCTTGTTTTGTTATTTCTTCCTTTTTGCTGCTGCCGCCGTTGTTCCTCTGCTCATTTTTGTGTGTTTATTTGTTTTTGTTCACTGGGAACAACACAGGAGAAAAGGGTATCTTGGGTATACACTCAAGCAATGTGCTCAGTCAGCGGAAAATTCGATTGGGGAAACACAGGGGTTATTTTCTAAGAAGCTTACGTTTTAATAGTTATAATTCTTATAAGAATTCTTAAAAGAATTCTTTAAGTTGGCAAATAATTTCAAATGAATGATGGTTTGAAAGGGTTGTTAAAATATTGCAAGGAAATCCTCGTAAAAGTATAGTTAAATGTGAGAAAAAACTTTAGGAACTTGACTTAATTAGACAAGAATTCAGATGGAAATATAAATAAATAAATATTTTAGGGTTAAAAACTCTTTTAAAAAACATATAAATAATTTAAATATATATCTAAATTAAACCGTAACTCTGTACAACAAACAAAACACCTTGTACAGGTCATCAATTAGTTGAGTTTTCCTGAGTTACTCCTCTCTTCGGCTTGGCTGTCCTGCCACAGTAAAGCCTCGACTGAGGTTTTTGCGTTTGTTTAAGGAACAAGTGGAGAAAGATAGGAAGTAAGAGAGGGGAAGCCAGAGAGGGGAAGCACGAGAGGGGAAGCACGAGAGAAGAAGAAAGAGAAACAGAGAGGAGAACGAGAAGGAGAACTCTGAAAGAAAGAGGGGGAAAATTGTGCGGCAAAATAAAATAAACCAAAGTGTTGGGAGAGACGCACTTCTGGGATTGGTTTGGAACACGCCGGGCTTTTCTTCCGATTTTTCCGTTTTTTTTTTTTTTTTTTTGTTTTTATCCTTTATGTTTTTGCATTTGTTGTTGTTTTTGTTGCCTTTACCCCGTTGGGAACACGAATGCGATGTGCTTAAGCGGAAAACATCATTTTGCTGCTGGTATTGCAGGTTTGCAGATTGCATGTTGCATGTTGCTGTTGCAACTGTACTCCACTGACATCCTGCGACTTATTGTGGTGTTAAGCTAAACACAACTCCAATATTGGGAAAGCAGGAAAAAAACAGGGCACGAGGCACAGGAGAGGATAACAAAGGAGCGGTGGAAATGAGTTGCCAGGCTGAGTTGATGATGGTCAGTGTTGGGCGCCTTTGGCGAATTTATGCCTGTACCAATGCGGCGTATACTTGATATTGCGGATACTCGATATTGATGTTGAGGCTGTTGTTGTTGATTCCCCACAAAGGAAAACGTGATAATCAAGACACACGAGGAAGAAGCGAAAGGAAAGCCGAGGAAACATATAGTACACAGTGCCAAGACAGACATAAGCTGATTGCTTCTGTTGGCTATATACTCGTCCTGCGATATATAGTTATGTGTGGGGATATTTTGTGTGGCTTGATTTCTGATCATATATCAAAGTGGAAGTGAGGGAAGCCCTAGCACAAGATGTGTGTGTGTGTGTGTGTG